>WWET01000464.1:323220-363321 GCA_011038615.1 Limnodynastes dumerilii | reverse complement strand
AGAGTGGGGGTTGGGGGTGGGGGGGGGGGACTTAGGGTTAGGGAATGGGTTGGGGAGTGTGATACTTACTTAGCTTTCGGAGCACAGTGTTCGGTGCTCCGGGGACAATTTCTATGCCTCTACACACTCTTACAGGTGACCTTTTCCCGTCAGCTTTCTTATGCGTTAAGTCTTGCATACATATATCTGCTTCCCCAGCCAGAAGTCAAAGTGCCGTGACCTTAAGGTAGCCTTCTTTAGAGATTCAGGCTTTCCTAATGTCTTGACAGCTATAGATTGCACTTATGTTGCTCTTAGACCACCTAAACATAGGGCACATGAGTATAATAATCGCCACCATTACCATTCCCTGAGTGTGCAGATGCTCAGTGGTGTTAATTTGCTAATTCTGAGTGTATTGGCAAATTATTCATCATGTCAGAATGTTTCTATTCTGAGGTAGTCGTCCCTTTATACTAAATTTGAGAATGGAGAAATGCCAAAAGGGTGGCTATTGGTTGAGCATCAAAAATATTTATGACAACTGTTGTTTGTTTAATTATGCGTGACATTTGTGGTTTATGTTTTTAGATGATATTCTTACATATTACACAAAATTCTTAGATATGTTTTTGCTTACAGGACACTCAGGATATGGGTATTGCTCCTGGCTGATGACTATAATGAGTTGAACATAGCAACTAAAGGTGTGATGGAAAGGGACTTTGGACTATTGAAGACCAGGTTCAGATGCCTCAATATATCTGGTGGTATGCTACTCTACTCCACTGCAAAGGTGGCAGATATTGTGCTAGCTTGCTGTCTCCTGCATAATGTGGCTTCACAACAGCCTAGCCCTGAGATTATTGCAGTATACAGTGAGCAACCAGGGGTTCTTGATGCATCTAGATATGTGCAGATTACAGAGGGGGAGTGGAAGATAATTGATGGTCTTATACAAAATAACTTTTCATGTAAGTAGAGACAAGAGCTGTAACAAGAATTTTTTGTATTTAAAGGTATCCGCTCTGGGTTCCCGGGAACATAATAGTCATTCAGCGGTGTATTTGAAACTAGAAGACTTAATATAAGACTTGTTCATGAGCTAGTACAGGTAGCTCAATGGCTAAATATATTTAGACAGGATTTAGCTTGGCTTGACCTGGACTGGACCGGGACTAGGATTGGACTGACATGGTTTGACTTGACCTGGACTGGACCAGGACTAGTATTGGACTTGCTTGGGCTGACTTTAGTTTGGCTGGACCAGGACTAGATCTGACTTGACTTGACATGACCTGGATTGGATTAGGACTAGAACTGAACAAGCTTGACTTAATCTGGACAACGCCAGGTCTGGAACTAAACATACTTGACTTAACCTGGACTGTGTCAGTATTAGAATTGAACAGATAAGCTTGACTGGACTGGACTTAACCAGGACTGGATCTGGACTAGACAAGCGTGACTGGACCAGAACTGGACCTAGACTTGACAGACTTGAATGGACTGGACTTTACCAGGACAGGACCTAGACTTGACAGACTTGGCTGGACTGGATTTGACCAGGATAGGATCTGGACTTGATAGACTTGATTTAAACAGACTTGGCTTAACAATGAAAGCTGCAGCGCTGCTCAGAGATCAACAAGTCACCTTGAGTGAGCAAGTTTTTCTGGCACAGGTTACACTGTGCTGCAGATGTATGAAGAGCCCCTATGACCAGGATTGGATGGCCTGCTCATATTAAGTTAAGCACTGGACGGTTGGCTGGGACATGTCAGGTGACATGAATGAACATGGAGGTCTCAATGCAATGGAGAGCACCAGAGCTGGCACCAGATTCAGTGTCTGCACAGCACCACCAATGACCTGGACACAGAACTGGAGGTTCCCACTACTGAGAGTGGCACCTCCTGTAGCAGGGCATGGCTGGAGAGTAAATACCATATAATGTGACAGCCTTGTTGTATGTAATTGTCGAACCCAGCCCATAGTGTAGAATTTAAATGCCCACAATGCTTATAAGAGTTACGTACCACATACGCACGAACAGAATTACAATGTAAAAGAACATTCACATGCAAATGTCTCATAAAATTTTTTTTTATTAACAGTGACGTGATAAACGACTCACATGACATTGTAGCACAATAAAGCAGCATGTTTTCAAATATAGTGCCTTACGGACGTACATGTGAATCGCACATTGATACATACGGATATGCTATGCAAAAATACGCACAGAAATTTTTTAATAAAAATCGTGGGGGGGACGAGACTATCATGACTTACACTATGGAAATGCACTAGAAAGGTAACAAGTGGCGAAAGTTTTTGACAGCACGACAGAGAGAGGGGAGTGTTGTGCTTGTGAGGGTGTATGTTCGTCCATATTATTGCGATCCGATCGCCACATTGATCTGGGAATACGGCCCATCATTATTAACAGGTTTTTATATAGCACTGTTAGATTACGTAGCGCTTTACAGAGAATATTTCACATTCACATCAGTCCTTGCCCCATTGGAGCTACATGCTAAGGTACCTAACACATACATACACACACATTAGGGTTAATTTATTCAGAAGTCAATTAACTTGATTATTGATGATTAACATGATTTTGGAGTGTGGGAGGAAACTGGAGTACCCGGACAAAACCCACGCAGACATGGGGAGAACTCCACACAGATAAGAATTGTCCGGGAATCGAACTCATAACCTTAGCGCTGTGAGACACAAGTGCTACTGACTAAGCCACCATGCTGCCCTATTGTATGACTCTAAAGGGGTGAGGAAATCCTTGAGATGAGTAAGAGTCGCATACTATGTGGTTTGTTTAAAACACTTTCAAATCTTCTTTTTAAGATTTTCTGTGAGAATATTAATAAAACTTTCATTGTGCATATTTATACATGTTTAATATACGCTATAATTGCATTAGCTTTTTTCGCTTTGCCCTTGCTCAGAACTACCTGAGATTACACTTTAATTTATCAGAACCCCAAACATTCCATCCAGGCTTAAGAGGCAGGGTTACGTAGAGTAGGCAAAAGGATGGGTTACTTGCTAACCATGTGCCTGATTCTGACCTTCGTGTGTTTACCACATGCAAGGCCTGTCTGTCCGGAGAGCAGTGAACTACACTGTCATTCCAATCTCTTGTGTGGACTTTAGGTCAATAATGCAGCCTTAAGTCACCCGTGCGGAAAAACAGTCCGTGCAAACACTGGGATCCATGTGACTCATCGGTTGTAAACAAATATATAATAAAAAAAATCAATCAATTATAGAAACTAAATATTTTTCCTTAAAGGGCCAGATCCAGACCTGTGAACGTCAGGCCACTTACGCATGCAAAGTGTGTAAGTGGCCTGATTTGACTAAAGGGCGCATGCACCCTCCAGATATTATGTGTTATAATAGTTCCGTACGAGTCCATTTGCATATAAATTGGCTGTGCTTTCCCTCCGCCTGCTAAAATTGGCGGGGGAAGCATGCTAAGTGTGCAGATCAGTGGTCGTACGGACCGCTGATCCGCACAGTTGAATGAAGGCAGGCTTATGACAGCACATGAGAGAGGGGAGCAACAAGGGGAGTACACACCACTCTCTCTCTCAGACGAACAGACCCCCATACGTAAAGCGTGCTGTGGTCTGACATCAGCTAGATTCTGATTGGTTGTTATGGGCAATATCTCCACTTTTCCATTCTTGCAGCTTAATAAATCTGGCCCCTGCAGTCCATTAGACAGGTTCCATATCTACACTGAACTAAGATCTGCAAGGCATTTACTACTTTACTATGTTCAATTTTAATCAGCAGTTGGGTTATGATTTAATAAAACTTAGTACACTATTTTTCACTCCTTTTATGTATTTATAGCTCTTATTATTCCATAAAGCTGGGTTATGCAGAAATACTGGAAATAACAAGATATGTTTATGTACATGTTTTTATTGGATGTTGTCTAAAGAAGATTGATGCCTTTATTTTTCTGAAAATCTAACGATAATATATATTATATATCGGCTGTTGACTGAATATAATTATTTTAACATTGGTGTATTATTTTGTGAGAACAACAGCGTAATATCAATTCATATTTGGCAATATAGTTCACAATTTGTTACTAATAAAATTTTTTTAAAGACAACCTGACAGATTTAGAAATTTGTGTTTGAGGTTTTATTAAATAGGTGGAAATAAAAGCAACAATAACATGTTATGTTTTTTGCCATGATTTGAACAAACATCCCCACATTTTTTATTAAAGAAGAAATATATATGAACTATTATTGCTAATTAAAGCCCTGATTCACACATTAAGTGCTTAAGTTGCTTAGGTACGTGCGTACATTACTAACCACGGCCTTATTACTTTCACGTAACTTTCTACTTACGCAGGACTGCCATGTTCCTCCGTACATATCTCCCTAAGCATGGATTCAAAATCTGTGCCTAATGGATTTCCGTGCCAAAATCCTACATAGGTTGCGTAATAAAGGTTACTACGCATACACAGTTTATCCGACCCTAAAAATACGCACGTAAAATGCAGCACTAACATAAATATGAAGGTGCCTGTTGCCTGTTTACGGTAGAATCTCCATCGTCAGCCGTGGCACGCTAATGTCACACAAAACCTTAAAAAAAACTCTCCTGCAGAGCAGAACATTGCTGGCACAAACACTTATAGAACTTCCTTGGACAATGCCAAACAATCCTACTTTCAATCTCTCATTTCTACTCAGGTTTCTAACACCAAACACCTCATACATACATACATTTCATTCCCTACTAAACCACCCTCCTGTACACAATCCATGGAGGTTCATCAACGCCCAAGATCTTTCAATGTACTTTAAGGACAAGATTAGACAGGAAATATCCTCTTACTCCTCATCTACTAGCATGCTACCAACACCCTTCTTCCACCCTCTGGCACTATGTCCTCATTCCATTTCTTCTCTGGCCCTTTCTTCTCTTCCTACTCTACTACCTGCCCTCTTGATCAGGTACAAGTCAGTCAATGTCTATCTTCTGTGCTTATTCCAACCTTAACTACAACCTGCAATCTCTTTCTTAAGACTAGTATCTTCTCCTCTTTATTCAAGCATGTAATGAATACTCATCATTATGAAAAAATAAAACTCAGACCCAAACTCTCCCTCAAATTATCGGCTCATTTCCCAGCTCCGATGGCCCTTAAACGTGCTTGAAAGACTTGCCTACACTCACCATACTCACTTTCTCTCCTTACACAATCTTCTAGATCCTTTCGTTCTTAACATTCCACCGAAATGGCACTGACCAAGGTGGTCAATGATTTAATTACTGCTAATTGCTAAATCTAAAGGTTACTACTTTCTTCTATTCTCATGGATCTTTCTGCTGCTTTTGACACTGTCGACCATACATTGGAGCAATGAACTGAATTATTCAAGTAAGAAATAATGAGGAGAACACAGGCACAAAATATACTACTACCGCTTACTACTACTTACCACCATAGAAAGCAAGGAGAAGCTGTGCACATTAATAGTGGCCTTACAGTGGCCGCGCTTGTGCCCTGCTGGTGTTGATGTGTGTGGAAAAACATTTGACCCACTTACAATAAAAATTGAGGATGACTGGTAAGCCACACTTGGGTCCACCTGTTGTCTTCTACCTTTACCCTACAACAACAGAAAAAACAATGCTGAATTATTGCACCGATTTGACTTGGAAAGTATGGGATTGAACTATACTACAATTGAGTCATACAATGGTCATACCCAGCCCTTGGCTTCAGTCACAATCTCTTCGCCTGTGGAGTGCACACCCATTCAAACAAGATTGTCCCAGTGTCTGTACCTAAAGACACATCTGCTACCTATGGGTGAAAGAGGTAATTCCTTGCTGTACAGATGGTGCACAGTTATTATGTAGTAAATACATGCAGCTGCAATATCAGGAGAAACAGTGACAAACCCTGTAATGGAATGACCATACCTGCCTTACTGATATGCACTAAACCCCTGTAACTTTGCCTTATTACGTTTTCTTCCATCATCTTTATATCTTTATGAATCCTCCTCCCTTGTTCCTCACTAAAATTACCAAGATTATTCGGAAATTTGTGTAAGTGACTATGCAGATAGTGCACCTCTATGTTCAAAAGTACACATATTTTTTTTTAAAGTTCTTTATAATTGTCACGTCACAAGTTTGGTGTTTTGGGAATCCGGTTCGGGATCCTTGAGATGAGAGGAGAGGCAGTTGTGGAACCTGGGAACCTTAATGTAATGCATACAGGAGTTAAAACAGGGAAATATTAATGATCAGAGGAGCACGTGGATATGGAAAACACAAGGAGACACGGGTGAGTCCAGTAGGTGCCAAAAGGTGAAAAGGTGAAAAGGTGAAAAGACTTGTTGCAATAACACCGAGTACATTCAGTAAATATAAGTTTTAATTTGACTGGCAAGTGGTCACACAGGTAGTTGGCAATATTAATGAAGACTGGTATTGCAGGTAGAACACACGCATAAATTATTGAAATAGTGTGCACACTTGAATAGGCATGAGCACGCAAGTTATACAAGTTATAAGTTAATACTGTGCACACTGGTAGAACTTGATCACACTTTTAAGGCTTAAGCACACAGAGAATGCTTGAGCACACAGGTAATGCTTGAGCACACAGGTAATGCTTGAGTACACAAGGAATGCTTGAGCACACAGGTAATGCTTGAGTACACAGGTAATGCTTGAGCACATAGGTAAGGCTTGAGCACACAGGTAATACTTGGACACAGGTAATAGCAATGCACACTGAAAGTAAATATCCGTATAACAATTCAAGTCTGGCAGATGACAATGGTGATAACAGTGCAAAGTTGTTAACTCACTGAAAGATGATGATTGTAGGCTGGAAAGTATAAAGTTGGAAACACAGTGGACCCTTACAGGTAGGGATTGCTGGCTGGACAGCATAAAACTGGTAACTCACTGAAACCTTGCAAGTGATTATTTCAGACAGAATAGTGCAAGAGCTGGATACACACTGAGAGAAAAGAAATGCTGATAAGAATTTCCACAAGGAAGGTACAGAAGTAAACCGAAGTACATGGAGTACAAGTTGTGCTGACAATGTGGAGACTGTGAAGGAAGTTAAAATGATCAGGTAGTTGGGTATCACAGGTTCCGATTGATCGGAGCACCACTAAATATCATAAGCAAGATGACAGTGTCCATGCAAACTGCAGAGACAGGCACAGATGCTGGCAGAATGGATATTAGGACTAGGTGTACATAGAAAGGAGTGACCAGGGGGCCCAGACCCACATGAATACTGGAGTGGAGGCAGTGTTTACAGTACTGCATTTTGTCTGCTTTGTGGTTACTTAAGAAGTTCTTGACAACTGAGACATAACTGCTCCACACCGATACTTTTACAAGATTCATAAACTTTGTGAAATTAGAATCTTTGCAGCTTTTATTGTTTCCATACTTAGTCCAGAGGATGATCTACATATATATTTAAAGCAATTGCCATATATGTCCAAAGCCGGATTAACCAAGGGGGGACCAGGGTGACTGTCATCCTTATCCCCAGCACACGATATGCAGGCAGCTGCGATACAGTATGCTTAAGAGGAGGATGTCAATTACTGACATCTATCCTTGACCACTGCAGCAGGAAGGCCAGAAGATTTCATGTTGGTGGTTTTTTTTGTTTTTTTCCATTAATGCTCAGGGTTTTGTCCTGTTTCCTGTGTTAGTGGGACAGCAGAGATCATAAAATCATTCCGTAAGGAAGCAGTGAATTTCACTAATTCCGAGAGTGAAGAATGTTGTCAATGCTCTTCTTCTTAATCTAGATAAAGTCTCTCTGCCCCCACTCCATAAAAATCTGGTTCTTGCAGAGAACGTCTTTAAAGCATTAGATCAGAGTGGTGTCCCTGTGGTGTTTAATGAAATAGTGCCATTTAGTAATATATTGGAACAAAAACCACAACACAAACTGGTTATGCTAGATATTCCAACAGCAAAAAGCAAAAACAAAGATAAATCTATTACTGTGGATGTTCAAATAAGTAGCAGAACCTTTACAAGTAGCAACAAGGGCGTTCCACCCAAAAACTGCTGTGAGGAGTTTGCAAATTTTGCATTCTGTTAACTACAGAACATTCAGGAGGCTAAGTCAGGTCATAAACTGATCATTGTCTGTACCAAAACAGATATAAAGACAAGGGCCTGATCCAGACTTAATAACGACAGCCAATTTACGCACGCGGCATGAGTAAATCTGGCTGTGGAAACGGACTGCGAATTCATGCAGCAGGCGTTACTCATCATAACTCTGATTGCATGTAACTCCATACGATAGGGCTTGACATCCCTACCCAAGCCAAATATACACATTGGGGCTGATTCAGAGATGCGATTGCGAAAAGATCGCAAATATACGCATCTAATGTTAAGATCCTAGCAGGTTCCAGCCCACTGCATAAAGAGTCACTCCCCTTGCAAACAGCGGTGGATCTTAAACTTAGACCACCATTGACTAGCCCTAACTCTACGCTGTCATTTGGTAACTATACGCTGTCATTTGGGATCTTAAGTGACGTGGTAGCGTTCATTTAAGATCCTAAGTGTCAGTCCTCGCCCACTTTCTCTCATTTCCCTGCCTCCCCCCGCCCCTTTCCATGCAAATCCTTAAGATCTTAAAGATTCGCTGCACTTAAGATCTTAAGTGCTTGCGTGCGATTCAAACTTACGCTCTTAGCGAATTTACGCTCCTAACCGCTACGTAGACGGCGTTGCACTATTACTACGCATGCGCAGTTTTGCTAATTTTCTAGGATCTTAAATATACGCTCCTAAGTGCCGTGGAAATCGTATCTCTGAATCAGGCCCATTGTGGGCAGAGAGAGCCATTTAAATTGTACAGTATGTGCTGGGTTAAGCACTTACAGATGACAAGCTATTACGTATGACCAGAGATACACAAGACAAAACATAAGTCAGCTAAATTATGTGCGTGCAAGAGGGATGCACTATCCTTAGCAGCACATAACTTAGGTACGAATGCATAAGTAAAACAATTAAGTCTGGATCAGGTCCAAGCTATTTCTAATTGTTGTGTGTGTGGATGATCTCTTATTAATAGGTCAAGGGAAGCACATCACCACAGTGAAATCTTTTTTGAAACAAAAGTTTAAATTAAAAGTTCTGGGACTTGAAAATAGACCAGCAAATGTACATTGCAGCAATATTTATGGAATGATAGACTCAAAACCAGCGCACTGCCATAGAGAATAGTAAGATTACTAAAGCGATATCTCCAACAAATAATGAGGAACTGGAGAAAATGAAAGACATGGCCTACAATCTTGTGCTTGGAAGCAATGTGTCTGCAAGCATTGGCATTCGACCTGTTATCACACATGCAGTGAGCTGAGTAACCCTGGAAAACATCACTGCATTTCTGTAAAGAGAAACCAATGTTATTTAAAAGAAACAAGTTCTCCAAAATGAATTTAACTTAAGAGTCTACTATGATGCTGGGAAACAGATGAAGGTGTTCCTATACTGGATATTTGTTCCTGTTGGCAGAAGCAGCTGTCAGCTGGGTAAGCAGAAAGCAAACAAACCGTTCCCTTATATACTACCAAGGCATATAATAATACACTAACCTCCTTTGGAAAGAACAGAGAGGAGGCCTCTTCTGTGCATATACAGGTGAAACTTGAAAAATTAGAATATCGGTCAAAAGTTCATTTATTTCAGTAATTCAACTTAAAAGGTGAAACTAATATATTATATAGACTCATTACATGCAAAGTGAGATATTTCAAGTCTATATTGGTTTTAATTTTGATGATTATTGCTTACAGCTTATGAGAACCCCAAAAGTGAAATTTCTCAAAATTAGAATATTACATGGAAAAAAAAAAAAAAAAGGTTTTTAAATACAGAAATGTCAGTCCTCTGAAAAGTATGATCATGCATATGTACTCAGTACTTGGTTTGGACCCCTTTTGCACAAATTACTGCCTCGATGCGGTGTGGCATGGATGCTATCAGCCTGTGGCACTGCTGATGTGTTATGGAAATTTCACACTGGACTTCAAGCATCTTGGATTGTGCCTCTCCATTCTTCCACCAGACTCTGGGACCTTGGTTTCCTTTCTTTAGCCCAGGTATGATGCTTCTGACGTTGTTTGTTGTTCAGGAGTGGATTGATAAGAGGAATACGACATTTGAAGCCCATGTCCAAGATCCGTCTGGGTGTGGTGGCTCTTGATGCACTAACTCCAGTTTCAGTCCACTCCTTGTGCAGCTCCCACACACTTTTGAATGACCTTTTCCTGACAATTCTCTCCAGGCTGCGGTCATCCCTGCTGCTTGTGCACCTTTTTCTTCCACACTTTTCTCTTCCTATTAACTTTCTATTAATGTGCTTTGATCCAGCACTTTGAGAACAAACAACTTCTTTTGCAGTTTCCTTTGGAGGCTTTCCCTCCTTGTGGAGGGTGTCAGTGATACTTTTCTGCACAACTGTCAGGTCAGCAGTCTTCCCCATGATTGTGAATTCTACTGATCCAGACTGAGAGACCATTTAAAGGCTCAGGAATCCTTTGCAGGTGTTTTGGAATAAGTTGCTGATTAGAGTGTGACGCTTTGAGCCCACAATATTGAACCTTTTCACATTATTCTAATTTTGTGAGATTTTGGATTTGGGGTTTTCATGAGCTGTAATCCGTAATCATCAAAATTAAAACAAATAAAGACTTGAAATAGCTCACTCTGCATGTGTGATGAGTAATGAGTCTATAAAATATATTAGTTTCACCTTTTAAGTTGAATTACTGAAATAAATGATCTTTTGCACGATATTCTAATTTTTCGAGTTTCACCTGTATGTTATTGTTCATGTGTAAAAGTGGATACCACTGTGTGTTCACCACAAAGCAGCACAAATACAGCTGTGGGTAGTCGTCTTTGAGACCTCTAACCCTTGAGAGTTATAGTGGTCGTATGCCCTGCAACCACATAAATAGATATAAAAATGAACCCTAATCTCTGCACAAGAGGAAACGCTCCAATTAAAAGATCAGAAGAATATTAACTGGTTTCTCCCAAAAAGTTCTGATGTAGCATTATAAGATACTGCTTTTGAGAAAGGAGATTTTAAAAAAGGAATAATAATAGTCTTTTTTTTGTCAGTGATCTAATCCTGTCACTGCAAAGATTAAGGTTCTTATTACAACACTGCTTACTTTACCATTAATTACCATTGGAAGTAGCATGACTCTTTAAGTATCCTTTGTATATTCTGATGAATATGTAGCAGTAAAGTTTATATCTGAGAATATAATTGGTATTTTGCCATTTTGGTACAGGCATATTACGTGTTGTGTATTTTGTTTTAGACTTTCAAATTAAATATTTAAAATAAATATTGATGTTTAATCCCTATACATATTAAACAAGTATCACACAGTTTAAGGGCAGATGAATATCACTAAAGAACATCTGGTTATCCGCAAAGTAATATTCTCTTCCTTGTAATCTTCTCAGCGTGCCTCCTGCATTTTCTTATTTACACAATATTTCACACAGCTATTAAATTCAGTTTTCATTCTCACTTGTGCTTTTTGGTTTGGGTTAAGGGATATATCAATAGACACAAACAGTGTCTATAAAAAAAATTATAAAAAAATGAATTTAATAATTCTGTGTAGCTACATGATATTATTGTTTTAAAATGCTTTGTCAAGTATTTGATTTACAGTATAGTGGATACAAATATAGAAAACTTTAAAAATTATTCTAAGAGCTAACAAATCACATTCAGAATTGAAAAAGACTAAATCATATAAATCATATAAATCAACACACCTACTGTGTGTATGGTAGCAACAATATCATACTTAGAGGGCATAATAGCTTGTAGGATATATTGTCACAAAATACTGCAACCCTCTGTCAGAAAGCTGAATATGATGAGGAATTTCACCCTCTGACATGATAATCATCAAAATGAAACAGCCAAGTAAACCAGGGAATGGTTTAGAAATAGAATATCATTGTCATGGAATAGGCCAGTAAAGTCAAATATTTTAATCTCACTGAATACCTATGGAATGTCCCTAAGAAATTAGTATACATGAGATCGTCTTGCCATTAGACTGACCTTCAACTTTTTGGCAGTGAATGGTGGACATGAATTGGTAATGTCCAGGTGCGCAAAGGTCATAGAGATTTTCTCAAATGACTCACTGCTATATTAAAAAAGGTGCTTCCAAAAAAAATTAACTTAATGGGCTGCCCTTTAATAAAACCAAAATATTGTAGGTTTTTTCCCTTCTTTACCTTAAAAATATAGTTATTTGTTTTTCACTTAGATCTGTGGGAAAATATTTTACATGATATATCTTGATTTTAGATTCAGCTGCAATTTAGAAATGTAGGCTATTTTTATTTAATATATTAAACTGCTAATTCAAACACGTAAAGACATCTGTCCCAGAAATAATAAAAATTTCCATTTTCATTTATTTAATTTGTGACTGTCACACTCTTTACTTGTTCAAATAAAATAATGATATTCGACAGTAAACAAGAAATGGTTAGAATAAAACTTTGGCAAATTAAAGTCACATGACTAAAGGCCTGTATTACCGTATTGTGGCAGCTCTACAATATGTATTAAAATCCGCAAAGTAAATTTGTGAAAAAGCCACTGCAATCAGACTTTGTGGTAAATTGTATCTGACCCTATATGTCTGTATTGCTGCCCTCTGTGTTTGTTATCTGCCAGTGTGTTGTGCTATTCCAGAGTCTTATCATCTGACTCTCTCTGTTGGTATTGTTACCATCTGTGTGTATACTTCAAGACATCAATGCATTTTTATAAAATATGAAAAGTGAACAGGATCCAGATGCTGTGGAATGTGTGGTGTAAGAGTGACAGGAACAGTTCACCATCATGTTGCTTAAGTCAGGGCTTTAGAATGGATTATACCAATGTGCAATGTGTGTTGCAAGGGGGACACAGAAGACTACAGTTAACCTGGTCTACTTTTCACCCCTGGTCTACTCTGCAGACGTAAATGTGTAGTTTATAGCATATAGCGTGTTCAGTGTTTATTGTGATTTGTGTCAGACTGTCCCGGTGTCCAGTGACAGGTGAGGTGGCTGCTTCTCCACCTACCCCCCAGTTGGAAACCAACGGCCATCTCTGGGACATCGTCTGGGTAACTGGATTAATCTGGACTGATGTGGTTGGGGTGAAACCTGAGGAGTGCCACAAGGACTCGACACAGACTTTACCAGCTCACTGGCGATGTGGTATTTGGGGAGCCTGCCAAAAGCAGGGAGCCTGATCTGTCAAGCTTGATAACTGGTATTCTGCTTTGCTGTCTGTGATCGCTTAACTATTGTATTTTTTAGTGATATTTTTTATATTTATTTTGTACTCCTGCACTATTTGTCTGTACCATATTTTTTTGTTGTTTTGTGCGACACTGCGGACACATTGTGGTGCCTTAAAGATATTAGGGTAGATCCAGAACTACGTTTGTCGTACGTTTATTCGCGTAGCGTATTTTCCTGTGCGTATATTCTATACACTCCCCTTGTCACACCCCTTGAATGTACGTATTTTGTCAAGATACGCTTTTCAAACCCTACCTTAACTTTTGCCCACGTAACCGCAGTGATCCGCACACGTACGTATGGCCAACACATTTTTACGAAGCTAAGCACGCCCATACTGTACACTTTAAATACAAACCCCTCGCCTACTTAACGTATTTTAGACGTATTTTGTGGCACGCTCACACATAAGTATTTAAGTGACACGTATGTGAATAGCCCATACGTTCACAATTACGCTACGTTACTGAGCGTATTTTCTATGGTGCGCATGCGTAGCACTTACCAAAAGGCGATTTTACGTCTCCGCCACCCGTAAATTCGCTCACAAGCATTGTTCTGGATCTGGCCCATTAAGAATAATATCAGCTATCAGTAGGTTTCTGTCATTGTTTATCTTCTGGCTATCTGCATCTCTGTTTGTGTGCGTTCCAGAGTCTGTATGATAGGTTACCTCCAGAGGTCATCACTGGGGGCCTGAGACCTGCTGTGTGGTAGCTGTGCAAGCCTTATCGGCAAACTTGCAGTATCGGGGTCCCGTGTGACCGCAGCAGCACGGCGGAGGGATCTCCGTCTTCAGGCTCACTGCGGCTCTGATTTCAAGCTTCGGTTACAGTGTAGCTCCTTTCTATTGCCAATTAGTAGAGAATAAAGAATAGAATATAAAGCGTTATGAAGGGAGAAAGTTAGGGTTAGGGTTCAGGGTAAGAGGTTAGAGGTTAGGGTTTAGGGTTAGAGGTTAGGGTTAGGGTTAGATTTAGGGTTAGAGGTTAGGGTTTAGGGTTAGAGGTTAGTGTTAGGGTTAGAGGTTAGTGTTAGAGATTAGGGTTAGAGGGTTAGGGTTAGTAATAGGGTTAATAAACACCCTAACCCTATACCCCTAACCTCTAACCCTAACCTCTAACCCTAACCTTTAACTCTAACCCTAACCTCTAATCCTAACTCTATCTTTCTCCCTTTATAATTATTTATATTCTATTCTCTAATCTCTATTAATTGGCAATAGAAAGAAGTAACCGAAGCTGGAAATCAGAGCTGCAGTGAGATCCCTCCGCCCTGCTGCTGCGGACGTGCGGGAACCCGATACTGCAAGTTTGCCACCTTATCCCCTCCATTACAGGGGGTGCCGTGCCATGGTGTACAGTTTCCCAGGTACCCATAACACAGGTCAGATGTACCTCGTGGTGTTCTGAAAGTTTACACTATAACACTTACAGTACATGTCCAGATTCCTACCTTAAGCTTTACGACAGTAAGTACGCACGTGGAATATCTAGCACGCGCATGCACAGATGTTCCCAGACAGGGGACTTACACAAATGACTTGTGTAAGTCCCATGTCTTACTTAAGTCTGGATTTGGGCCTATGTGTTTAAATGTAGCCACATCCTAAACTATGTTAATAACACTATACGTTCATATTTCAATATATTTTCATTGTACAGGCATTAAGGTGTACTGTGGTCAGTTTTGGTCATGTGCGTAACTTGATTTTCCTTGGCAGAAGCCTGAAGATGCTTTCAGTCGGGCACATATGTATACAGGAGTATCTAAGTTAGAACATTTAGATATTGAAAGGTCCTGACCTTCTGACCTATACTTGTACCTGTTATTTTCAATGATCTTTTCTCTAAGCATAAAATTTCCCACTGCCCAGTGGATGGCAAAATATTCTTTGTTAAGCTCTTGTGCTAGTACTAACTTATGTGCAGTTCTCAATTCTTCCTAATATTTATGGTCCACATTTTCTGTTCACATTGTTGGAACTGAATCTTGCTTCTCTTTTTTTTCAATAAATATTTTTGCACTTTGGAACCACAACAATGATGTCAACTTATTTTGTTCACTTTATTACCTATTATTTAAGTTAAAGTAAAATATAAGTTTTTTTCATTAAATCGAAATTATAAACATATGATAAAAATGCATTATTTTATAAACTACTTATTTAAACAAGTATTTATGTAACCAAATATAATTTTATGGACGAACCCTACTACTACTACTCAAATTTCATTTAACCATTCCATTTTAATGATAAATAATGCAATTAGGTCTATACTATGCCGTCTAGTTTACAATAAAATCATTAGACTGTGTTTTTTGTCCCAGTTCTCAAACCAGTTTAAAGCATATTCTATTCACTAAGAATTGTCTATGGAATAAATCTTCTCTTGAGAGAAGAAGATACCGTTAAAGGTTCATGCACAGAGAATTACAGGCAAGCTATGTAAAGTCATCTCTTGAGTTTCTTTGTCCTATCAACATTTTGTGACCCAGTTTAATGAGAAATGAAAAGAAGTAGAAGAAGTAGAAGTAGAAAAGAAGATTCATTGTGCATTAAAGAAGAAAGTAAAGAGATAACTTAAGGATTGTTCATGAATTTGAAAATGAATAATTAAATCTGATTGTGTATCTTAATATAATGTACTGTTTATATGATTGTGGAGCTGTTTGCTCCAGGAGGCACTGTCTGCATCCGCATTCTGAGGCAGCAACAGTGATGTATATATCAGCATAAGGATTTTGTAACTTTTAACCATTACCCAGAGTTTCCAGAAAGAGTCCTATTGCTACTTAGCATTTTGCTTGGTCTCTGAGGGTTGCACTTTTGGGCATGATTTCCTTCTAACCCATGGGGACCAGGCTATGGATGGCACATTTTATAATAAAGGGATTCCATACTGCATTTCCTTCTATTATAATGTGATCGGTTCAGCCTGGCATAAACCTATCCACTGCTGAATTTGCATACCCTTGTCCTCGCAACAATTATTTATCTGCAGATAATAGGAGGTTCAAAATATAAAACATTAGAACAATTAAATAGGAAATATTAAATTATAGTGTTTTTGTAATAACTTATATCATGTTCCTTGGATTCCACTTTTAGCTGCCAAGTGATACAGGATTGTATAGCTTCAGTCAGTTGTCCTGTTAGGTTGCACTAGTTGCCACAGGATACAAATCATCCCACTTTATTCTAATATAAGTTCTACACCTTAGGAATAGGGGTTCCCTCTTACAGCCAGTAATTGACTCTAACAGCCAGTAACCCACGTAGGATATACTGTACTTGCATCCACCACCAAAATCCTTCTCTTGGAATTCTTTGCTGGGTATCCACTGATATGGCTACAAACTGGATCCTGAGTTCATAACGTTAGGCCACTTACACACCCAAGGTGCTTTAAGTGGCCTGATTTGACTGGAGGGAGCATGCACCCTCCAGATGTTATGCTAGTGTTACATTAGTACCTAGCATTGTATGGAATTTAGTTCTGTACGAGGCCATTCCAGAAGAAATGTAGGAGTAGTATCCCACACTTGTCGTACAGACCACCGATCCACATGCTTTAGTTAAGGCAGGCTTATGGTAGAATAAAAGCCCGCATGAGAGTGTAGGGACAGGGTGAGTTCACTCCCTTTTCTCTGTCAGATGGACAGACTCCCACACGTACAATAAGCTTGTGGGAGTCTGGATATGGTCCTACATCTTGAGGGTGTCTGGCTGATGTCTGGCTGATGTCCCCATGAACCGCTTATTATGGATCAGGGCAGCAGGTAGATGGCAGAACAGTAGAAAGATGGGTTCAAGTCAGGACAATCGAGGAACAGATTACAGTATAAATTTGTATCTGTTGGTCACAGGACGGTCATAGGCATCAAGTAGAATCTTCAAACAGTAATGTTTTTATTGCTCAAGGGTTCTGTGAAGGAACCTACGCACTACGCACTAATTGAAGGTACTACTGATAATCCATAATTTAAGATGAAATACAACTTGATATATTTAAAATACAGCCCTTTATATCCTGTTTCTGAAACACATGTTGGCAGGAGGTAAACCTGGCAAGGTGGCACTACAAAGACTGATATCTTACATCCAATGTTTAGCATCAGGATGTAATGGTTTCAGTAAACTAAACCTTAAACATAACAATATTTACACCAATCTGCGATTTCCTGAATTGATTACTTCATTGATTACTTCATAACTTTCTGCAAGATACAGGATGAAAGGCTAATAACCCCCTCCTGTGCTTTCAACCTAACAAGATGTACTGGTCACTCCAAAATTTCTACAACAGGGCACACTTCCCTAGGAATCTATACATTTCCAATACTAGAATCAGTACATTTGCAATGATATGTCACGGCACACTGTGCCACTAATTTCAATACATTTATACAATAAATTTTATTGAAGTGATCCAGCCACAGAGAGAAAATACTTAACCTGCAATAATATAGATATATTAGGTAACTAATGTTTTTGGCATGATCACATGAAATGTTGCATTACTTGACATAATCATGTGACCCGAGGACATTACTGTGTGATACATTTATGATCAACATGTGCACTGTGAGACATAAAATGAGTTTGCTGCATTTTGATGTTTAGGAGTAACAAAATAAAATGATGTCTTGGCCTAGGGTTAAACATCATAGTTATTATACATATTTAAAATTTTAAAGACAAAGGGCCTGATCCAGAGCTACGATGTTACACTGAGCGCTGTAGTGCTCAGCGTAACATTGGTGCTCTGGCCCGACACTCCCCCTATGCGGGCGTATCTTCGTTACGTTACGCCGGCTGAAGGCTACCCTGACTTCAGCCGGCATAAGCAATGGGTAATACGCTCGCACACGAGCGTACTACCGCTAAGCCCTCCCTCCCTCATTATATTACCTCCCCCCGCCCATCTTCACTATCCTTAACGTAGGGACGCTAGGGGGGCGCCCCCTCCAGCATCCCTACGCTGTTACTACGGGCGCCCCATCGTTGACCGGCTACGATGGACGCCCGATCGTAGATCGGGCGTTTCCATAGTGACGCCGGGCAACATCTGCCCGGCGCATGCGCATTAGAGCTACGGCCGCTGTACTAGCGACGGCGGCCATAGCTCTGGATCAGGCCCAAAATGAGTAAACAAGTTGTGCACACAGCTTGCCTGATGCTGCGTTCAGATGCAGAATACAATTCCAATGGCAGGGCAGGACCACCCACCATGCATATCTAATACACATGATAGGTGGTGTTGAATCTACTGAGGAGTCTCAGAGATTCGGATCCAATTTCAGTACACCATCAAATAAGTCATTCAGAGTCACAGCCGGTAAACAGAGACACAACACAGCTTTTAGTTGTAAAGTAACTGTTCCATTTATTGGTTGGATTACACAACTTTTTATAGAGGCAGAAAAATATTTAGAGATCAACTGTAGCTATTATATGTTAATGGCTTTAGCTCTGGTTGGTTGCCTTTAGTTCCTCATTAAAGCAGGTGCTATATGATTAAGCCTATAGTCTATGTTACTGGCACTATTCCCAGACCTTGTTGTCTTCTATGCTCTGAACATTTTGTCCAAAATTGAATTTGCATGATATATTTCTAAATATTCTTTGTGAATCATATTATGGTAATTTTCCTATGTCTAAGCTTAAAAATATAATGGGCTAAAATACACTTGTAGCTAAACAAAATGGCTACCATACACAAATTGGATACAATGGATACGGCTAACCAGTTCATAGTGGCGTCTGGATTGCAAATCGTACAGTAAGGGCTTTCCCAAGCCCTTATAAACAATGCTGTATTCTGTACATGGCCTTTCCACATCGGAACACTTAAGGTAAGGTTCTGAATTGAGAAGGACTGTGTGTGTAAGAGGAGTGTGCACTCCCCTCGCACGTATGAAATATAGGGTCGGGAATTAGGAAGACTAAAATACCTCACTCAAATGAATGCTGTATTCGATCTGCTGTCATATATTCTGCATACACGATTCTATCTAATTATCTTTTTTGTTTTTCATATTGAATTATTGGAAAATATTTGAAATGCAAATTTTTGTGCTTTATGCCACAAAGAGAACATATTTTAATATGCAAATAACAACTTAAACATCACAGACTTAAATTACTTTTCTTCAGAATAAGTTTAAAACGTTTGTGCAATGAATGGAAATAGAGAGTACGAGGACGCATTCATGCATACAACATTCCAATAAATGATTTAGACTCCAGTTACATTTAATATGCAACATTGTCTGATGGTTCCTGGGTTAAAAATGTGGTTTTGATAAACAATCACAATTAACTTTGAAAATGAATGAGCAATGTGTCTGCTGCACAGTGCAAGTAAAAATGATTTATGAAAGACAGCCACTTCTAATATCTGGCTGATAATGTGTTTCCTCCATATAGCTTATGAGCTTAGTCCCTTGGTGATCAGTGTTTTATTTTTCTCAACAAATGTTGTGGCTTTTTGTTACATCATTTACATAAACAAACGCAGAGAAATGAATCTCCTTGGCCATTAAATGCTTCCCTTTTACAGAGGCAAATTTGAAGCGGAGCATTTTAATAGTAGCTGTTTAGAGGACACAGCAACACATTAACACTGGAGTTTCAAGTAAAACTGAGCAGTGAAACCTTACACAGAGATAATACTCGTTATTTGATTACAAGCAAAGGCAACATCATGCCTCTTTTTAAATAAAAGGAACTATAGGAGGAGCTAATGAAAAGTAAGCTTGGTTAGCACAAAATAAAGAACCTTAACGAGAGCAGTGCACTAACTACACTTAATACAGAAAGCATCCTAGTGACTGCTACAGAAAACATAGAGCATCATATTGACCTCCGTTTCATACAGACAGCATCTTAGTGGCTACCACCCATTATTGGCAACATCCTAGTTCTCTTAAAACAAAAGTGGGGCTGCTTGGTCTCCTTGAAGGGAAAATTCCCTGTAAGTCCTAGGTCCAATCCGCCCCTGTCTAAAATACAGTATAGATAATTAACAGTGTCCAAGGCCTTGATTCACACTTAAGAAGCTTGTGCTTCCTAAGCGTGTATAATTTCGAAATACGTAGTAGATCATTTACGCAATCTACGTACCAGTTAGAGACCTTTAAAGATGGCACGCAGTAGTTTTGCCGCCTCTGGGAATGTATAGTTAGAAGTGGGAGGGGGGATTTAGATTAGCCAGGTAGGGCTGGGGGGTGGCATTGTCCATGCGTAGTTTCCTTCTTAAGAAGGAAACTACACACGGTAAGATAAGGTAACCAATACCCAATAGTCTTAGGTGCCATAATGTACCTAATGGCTGCACGAGTGAGTTAGGCGTGGTTCTGTCCGCACCTAACTCACTCAGTTACTGGTGCTACTTTTCAATTAGCCAAATCCTGCTCATTCTTATAGAGTCACAATGCTAAAAAGTGGAAACCGCGTAAACCTGTGTATCGGAACTGTGAATACGGCGGCTAGTAGGAATTGACCTTTAAATCCCAGCTGCAGAATTGCGGCTCATAAACGCGGCCGCCAGCAGCTGATCTGATTCCATCTTAGCCGCACAGTCACTGTTAGGAGTATGCTATCTGCATAGACCCTGATTCGAATATTACACGTGAGCTCTTGATACAGCAATTCGAGCTCCGTCTGCATCCCCTACAGGACGTGAGCTCCTGACACAGCAATTCGAGCTCCGTCTGTATCCCCTACAAGACTCAGCCTATTGTGACATTACTGGGGGAAAATTGGGAGAACGCTACTCCTGTTTATTACAGTGTCCGAGCTGCACTTAAACATAAGAGGATGGAACGCTGCATAACAGCTTTGCTACACCTTCTACCAGAGTCCACTGTGGTAAGATTCCTCCAGCCACGCTGGTCCTCTGGATTTATTGTTCTTATACTTTTTACATTTACCATCGCAATTTCACAACAGGACTGCTATTTAGTAACAGCACGGCTGGGAAATACCAATGCTTCTTTCCACCGAATTGTCTGTTGACTCCAATAATTGAATCTGAAACTACAATATTCTCAGGCTTTGGATACAACTTAAGTGCACCTTATCAATCACCATATACCTCATTGTGTCTATAATATCAAATCCCTGCAGGGTTTATTCTAAGTCAAATAGATATTTGTTCATATTTTACACTCTTGTTGAGCGTTTTTTATTATTAATTTTTTATGTGTTTATTTTAAGAAATTTGGTATTCTTCATTATACTT
The DNA here is from genome assembly GCA_011038615.1 of Limnodynastes dumerilii. Classification (NCBI taxonomy): domain Eukaryota; kingdom Metazoa; phylum Chordata; class Amphibia; order Anura; family Limnodynastidae; genus Limnodynastes; species Limnodynastes dumerilii. Next base: position 341,659 of record WWET01000464.1, on the reverse strand, counting down.
TGGTGTTGATTTTGTGCAAACCCTGCCATCATCATTTTCTGTCTGTTGTCTTTTATATAGAGGGCTGGCAATCCCTATTTTGATGGTTGAAGCGTTTGCCTAGACACCTGTGGTTACTCTTTTTCGTTTCCATTAATACACTCTAAGTTGCCATCACTTTTTCTGTTTGTACTTTTTTTCATAAAAACAGCTTGTTAGCTTGTTTTCACATTAACATATGTTAACAAAATTACCATTAAAAAGACACCTTGAAAAAAGAATAATCATGACAATTTACAATACACATAAACGCATACCGCATGAAGTTACAAATATAATGATCCACTATCTATCTATCTATCTATCTATCTATCTATATATATATATACATTCCTAATAGTAGCCATGTTGGTCACTTTCTATTAATTTGCACCCACATAACCCATAACTTTGCACTGCACTTGTGCGCCCCCTAGCGGGAAGGCGCGTTTTTTCACTTTTTTTACTATTTAAGGGGTAGATCCAGGACTATGTTTGCCGTACGTTTACTCGCGTAGCGTATTTTCGTGTGCGTAACTTCTATACACTCCCTTAGGCACACCCCTTGAATGTACATATTTTGTCAAGATACGCTTTTCAAACCCTACCTTAACTTTTGCCAAAGTAACCGCAGTGATCTGCACACGTACGTATGGGCAACGCGGATTTACGCAGCTAAGCACGCCCATACTGTACACTTTAAATACAAACCTCCGCCTACTTAACGTATTTCAGACATATTTTGGACTCATGTAAAATTGGCACGCCCTTGGGGAACACTGATATAGAGCACATATGAGATATTAATCGTGTCTATGCTATAATGGATGAGGGATATATTAGGGTCTGGAAATATCACACTACATACTGTAAATAGTGTGTCATTCCCAGACTCCTAATAAACCCCATATATATTGTAGTATGCTCCATTCACAGACCCATATTGTAACCAACATATACTTTATATAGTGTGCCAAGTCTAGGTCCCTAATATATCCCACATGTAATATGTGGGGTATATTAAGGGTCAGTAGATGGTACATTGTATAAATAATATGTGGGGTATTTAAAGAGAATATAAGTATATATAAACAATATATATAGGGAGAGAGAGAATGAAAAGGAACAAGAAAAAGGTTCCAAGTGTAGTTGCTTAGTCACTTTGGACCTGATTCACACTTAAGAGTTAAATTGCAAACTTACCTAAATATACGCACGTGAAAAATCCACAATACCGGTTCAGAGAAAAGAAAGAAACCGATTAACCACTCCCCCTGTGTCGGGAGAGCAATGTAAGGACATAAGTCTTTCCTGCATATAATTAGGTACGTGTGGACCTTATTAGCTGTGAATCGGTTGTGCGTGTAGGTGCTTAAACTTGCTTATGATTTAAAGATATGTAACTAAATGCACTGATTAGGCTTTGGAAAAGTAACTTTAAAAAAAAAAAAAAACAGCTCGTACTCTCTTTAACATATGTAAACAAAAGCCACAAATACAACTTATAAGAATAATGATGACAATATACATAAACGCATACTGGATGAAGCTAGAAATAAAATGATCCACTATATATAGGGACTTTCATTAAACATTTTAAAAATAAGCATTTAAAAAAAAAAAAAACAACCAATACAGTTAAATATAAGTAAATGCAATGGTGTTTGTTCACAAAATTAAAAGTAAATTAAAAAAAACCTTCACAAGCTCTAACCAGATAATTGCACCTTTACAATGTCTTGCACAAAATGTAAAATCTGCATAGGATGAAATAAACGAGCCTTTGTTTTATTTAAAAACACACATCCATTGATTATAAACAAAGCAGGTGTGGGCTGAACTATGTAAGAGAAGAAGCATGGCCTCACAGCAAACAATACAGTTCTTCAACTTACGAATGGTCAAGGGCTACCTTAACTTTTCCCGTGCTTATTTTAGTTTACGCAAGGCACTCCTACTTGTGAATCAGTCCTAACTCTGTTGGCACGCCCATACTGTACATTAGTAGCCCGTGTGAATCTCATTTGCATTAAGAGTCGTTCCGATGTGTGCATCAGTTCTAGGTCAGATGTCTGTATGTGAATCAGTCGGCCATGATTTCTGTGCACATATTTGGGTTCTGGGCATGTGTAGTATAACTGATCGTAAAAATACGCACATAGATTGTACACTTACTTAAGTGTGAATACGGTCCTATGTCTTTTTTTATACCACCCCCACAATAGCACTGTACTGCCTAAGGGGCAGTGCACGCCAAACTCTCTGGGCACCCAGAGAGATCAGAAAAAGTAAAAACTGTAATCAGACTTTTTTTTTAGAGAAATTAGAAGCAAACAGAACTACAGTATCTGCCTATAAAATGAAATCCAATTTAAAATAGTCAGCATGATTAGACACTGAGATTAGGTTCCATTGAATGGGTTGTTATTATTAAAGAAACTTGTTTACTTCCTCCTAAAATATCCTGATTCCACACAAGATTAAAAAATGGAACTATAGTGCTTGCCTAAGGCACTTTTTAAAAATACCTAAAAGCAAGTCATTTGTGATAGAAATATAATTACTACAAACAGTATATTGATTAGTGAGCTGGTAACAGCATAGGTTTGCAAAAGAGACTTCTGTCTACATTATTCAGTGTCCTATCTATCCTTGGATCCAGATGAAAGAACACATCAGCATGCAAGTCACATTTAATATAGCAGAGGATGAATGTTGTATGGAGTTCTAGCAAGCTAAACCTTTTATTTAGCACTCACAAGGGGGTGAAACTTCACAGGCTACAATGTATTAATAGGTATTACAGAAATTGTACAGAATCTATGCTGTAAAAAAAAAGAAGAAAAAAACCCATGGGAAAAGCACAATGAGAAAATGTGTATCAAAAGTCACATGGCTGTTCTGATCAAGAAAAAACACTTTTTATTAGCATATTAGCCACCCATTGCATAGTGTTCAGCACTTAGTTCTCATTTAACATTACTTTACCCTAGCACGACTACTATATCAGTTAATAAATTGGTTTAAGCTTCTGTCGGGCTATCACATTAACCTGTTAAACATTAAAAATATGCCCGACTAGATCACTTAATATTGAATGCAGAGGTGTCACATCAGGGGTGCAGACTGCACCAGGTGTCAGTGTCAAAGGGGTGATGGACTCTTCTCTCTCTCACATCCTTTGGTGAATTGTTGAGAAAAAAATTAAAAACTGTTCAAGCAATGCAACTACATGGTACATCGCATGGCTGCACTGCTTAAAGTAGGAGGTTCCAGCAGATGCGTGAGACAGTCCCTAGCTAGCTCAGGGCATTATTAACAGCCAGGCACTGTCAGCTGTCTTCCATCTGAGTGATGCTGGTGTGACCCCAAAGGTTGCATTAGTGTCATTCAGTGAACAGAGAACAGCAGTAAAGAACAAGAACAGACCGTCCAAGGTAAGTGAATTGTAAAAAGCAGGAAACATACAAGGAAGGAATGCAATGATAGCTGGGACATACAATGGGTTGCAGTGATGGCTGGGACATAAAAAAAGGGGCTGCAGTGATAGCTAGGACATAAAAGGGGGGCTGCAGTGATGGCTGGGACATAAAAGGAGGAGGCTGGAAACACATAAGGGGGCTGTAATGATGGATGGGAACATATAAGTGGGGCTGCAATGATGGTTAAGACATATAAGGGCAATGGTAGCTGGAAAAATATAAGTGGGTTGCAATGATGACTGGAAACATAGAAGGGGGCTGAAATAATGGCTGGAAACATAGAAGGGGGATACAATGATGGCTGAAGACATATAAGGAGGGGTCGCAATGATGGATGAGACATATGAGGGGTAGTGATACAGTACTTACCCCAGAGTCCATTTGACAAAAGCATGAGGTCCTCTCATTTTAATCTAAACCAACCTATGTAGAATAATAGCATGGTTTGCAATAATGGGTAAATAAAAATAAGGTATATAGATAGATCAATAACACATGATGTACCAGAATTCTAGGGCTCCCTGGCAACATTAATGCAAAAAAGAGAAATGTACATAAAGATACAGAGACAGTGTAAGTGACAGTAAACATCTTTATTTAAATGAAACACTTCCACCCTTCTTTAGTTGCTCATGTTTATTACTCAGCTAATCCACAAAGAGTCTGAAGTCTTTAACTGTGAATCCCGAGGCTCTACATAAAAACAAAAAACAATTAACAACGCCAAAACACCTGTCTAGGAGAGCATCATTGCAATGAATGAAAGGGATTAATAAGAAAATAAATACACCTAGAGGGGGTGGATCCTTTTTTTATAACACATTTAATATAGCACATACTGTTATAAGACCAGTTCAATGTGTTCTATTATTTATATTCATTTCTGCCTGTAATTAACAAGCACAAAACAGTGTTTCTTTGTAAATTATTGAAAGATTTCATGGTATTCCCTAAGGTAAAATACATACACTGGTTTTAAATAAATTATATTTATATCCTGCTTCAAAATTACCTGAATTTATAGCTTGAAAGAACTATCCTTTGAACATTTAGCATCTTATAAAAAGATTATTTGTGCCATGTTTAGTTCATTATTGTGGTCTGTAAATTACAGACATGTTTGTCATGTAACATGCTTCATTGCAGTATTTTGTTGCTGTGTCCTTGGCCCTGTGATACTGTTATTGTTATCCTCTATATTCTCCATTCCATGTATATTCCAAAGATATTCAGAGTACATAAAAAAGGAGGTTAATACTAATATAAGTATTACATTCATTGGGCCGGATCTAGACCTACGGGCTGTCGGGCGTAAATCTGGACACTTACGTGTCCAGATTCCTACCCTAAAGTTTACGATCAGCTATGCAGCCTTATGGCCACATAGCTGATAGTAACAGGGCTTCCCCCGCCCCCGTCCCCTAATTTGCATGCCTATCTCCGCCTATACGGCGGAGATACGGCATGCATAAAGGGAGGGAACGTCCCCTTTTCATTAACAGCCATCCTTCGTAACAAAAGTTACAGCCGCCGGCCCTTATACCGTCGTATAAAGGTTGTGCACATGCGCAAAACCTTCAAAACAGGGGAATTACGGCCGAGCAGGCTGTAATTTCCCTGGCGGCCGTAATTGAGGATTAGGCCCATTATGTGACAAACAATCAGAAGGACACTGTACACTATCTACACTTGGTCTGATAATCAATTTATTGGGTAATTGGGGTAATAATCACTGTAATCAGCGAGTAGGATACATTTTTCAAACTGTACGATTCTTAGATTTTTTTACATGCTTAATTTATAACATGCGCTAGCACCCGTTTCATGCTGAACCAATCAGCTAATTGAACAGCTCCTTTTTCTGCTAGGACCTCCCTCTTCTGCTAAGATTATTGGTCCCAGCAGTTGAGGTATAGGGCACCAATGATGGGACCTTTACCTGGCAGGAAATCTTCCCGTTTATCAGGCCACCTACTGCTGGGATAGATAGTCATCCTAATGTATGGTCATCTTAGGATTTGTTAGCAGACAGGTAAATGTTTCTAAATTATGCTCATTTTATTTTATGCAGATGTGATTATGAGGTCAGTATATAGAAAAAAGGGGAGAAAGTGATTGAGTGTTTACCTCTCTATCTGCATTTCTAAATGTAAGAATCCTTCTGTACTGGGGAAATCACTGCTTCACTTCTCCTGTGAGATCCATACCTTTAGAAACTTAGAGGCTACACTGTCAGGATGAGAATACTGATGGGACGCAGCCTAACCCTAAAACTCCCCTCCCCGCAGCCTAACCCTAAAACTCCCCTCCCCGCAGCCTAACCCTAATACTCCCCATAGAGTCCTACGCACCTGTCCTGACGATGTGGCGTGTCTGCGGCGGTGCAATGGGTCTGCGGTGGGGTTTCTGAAGAATGAATGGGTATATACGCCAATCGGCATACTGACCATTCATCAAAAATTTAAAAAGAGCGCTACTTTCGAAATAGAGAGAGATGAAAATGAGCTTTCGTCTGTCTCCATTTCATAAAAATCAGTCTCGCAACAGCGACTGCCTCCCCCAAGGAGTTAGGATACAGTGGTGATTTGGCTTCGGACCCCCGCTGCTACTGCGCTTGGCACTACGATTGCCGCAGCACCGGAGGTCTGGATCCGGTCCCTTGTTTTGTGTGTGTAATACACAGATTTTCTCCTGACTTTCTGTTAAAGATATCAAGCCAAGTGCTGCGACTGCTCCATTTATTTATTTAGTGCTGAACATTGACAAGGGACCTGATCCAGAGCTACGATGGTACACTGAGCGACGCTCGCCCTTGCCCCAGCGTATTAACACACGCTTATGCCGACTGAAGGCTACCCTAACTTCAGCTGGCGTAAGCTATTGTTAATACACTGGTACAGTGGTGTTAGTATGCTAACGAAGCCCTCCCAGCCTCATTCCCCTCCCTCCCCCCGCCTATCTGCACTAACTGCAGCGTAGTAACAGAGGGGAACGCCCCCTCCAGCGTTAATACGCTGCTGCTATGGATGCCCGATCCATGATCCGGCAATGCCGTAGCTACGCCGGGCATCATCTGACTGGCGCATACACAGATTGGCGCTTACGCCAGCGTAGGGCTGGATCAGTCCCAATGTTCCTGCTTAATGTACAAATCCAGACCTCATCAGCATTTTATATTAATTTAAAGCAAAATATATAAATAAACATAAAACATATAAACATAAAATATATGTGGGGCATATTATGGATCTGGTAATGACACACTATATACCGTATATAATATATGTCCTTCCCAGACCCATATAGTATATGTCCTTTCCAGACCCTTTATATAGTGTGCCATGTCCATAAATGTGTAATGGAGGGATAATTTAAAGGAGACAGGAAGAGGGATGTGTAATGTAAATGGGAAAAGGAGGGACATGTGCAAATGTGGATGGGGGACCATGTGTATTGAAAGGGAGCAAAAAGGGGCATGTGAATTGGAGAGGGAACAACAGAAGACAGGTATAGCATTATGGGGGAGAGACCGAAAGGCAGATGTGTAATAGAGAAAGGGAAATATCTAATGGGGGGTTGAGTGGGAGGAGATGTGTAATGGTGGCTATCTTCATTTTCTCCACAATTTTCAGTGCTGTAAGAATCAACATGAGGCACAAGGAGAAGAACAAAACAATTTATATTCATTAAAGCAAAAACAACACTTCCTTTAGCCAGAAAATTAGGAAACATTCTCACTCCGCTCTTTGGCATTATATGGTAGGATTGGTTTGGGGCGCTGTAACATTCACTTGCTCTGCCTGCAATTAATCCATGCTACACCTCTGCAAGCAATAAGTATGCAATAAAATGTCCAAAGGTGTTAGAAGATTGTTATCTGATATTGGCAAAGAGAAAAAATCTAATAATCTCTCCCTCCACCCTGTTGAAGTGTTGAGAATTTTTTTTTTACCAATGAGCACAAGTTATATGTCATTATATAAAGCAGTTATTACCAATTTATACCTGCATGGGTGGACTTTTCATCAGGAGCCTAAGTTTGTGCCACACAGTTTGAATGAAACATGTAGATATTTGGGATCTCGTAGTCCGAGGAAGTGGGCTTATATAGCTTTCAACGTTCAGAAACATTTTTCTGTGGTTGATTCCTGTACTATTTTTGTTTTAGTGATCATTTGTTGTTTTTAATCAATGCTTAAAAGAAAATTAAATACTTCTATCTGAACTGGGCTTTGTTTACTCCAATACACCTTTTTAGGGGTTAAATGAATTTAGCCCTGAGACTCATGTGTTCTTATTCCCTAGTGAATCTTATCCTTATGGTTAATCGGAATTCATAGTCACCAAAAAATTATTAAAACCACATGTTATTGTTGTCACAGAACTGGATGTGCAAACACTAGTGCTGGTTAAAAGTGCTGGGAGGACTTATTTTTTGTAATCACTATTATTATTTTAACAATTTATGTATTTATATTTTGATTTTGCATAGTAGAAGATCATACTGCTTAGCAAGACACTGCACATGGGATTTGCCAAACCGGCAAAGCAATGTACTGTTAAATGGCAATTACTGGCACTAAATACATTTGCACATAGGAGAGCCTATGACTGAAGAAATCCAGATTGAACAACAGGTAATCATAGAAATTTAGAGAAAATCTAATCCAAATCTAATGAAAACACATATTTCCTGGGGAAAGACCATGATGGCAATGTAAGTGTATTTTTTTTTTTATAATAATAAACATTATATATATTATACAGTTGTTTTATAGAAATAAATACATTCCTATATTTGTATTACTGTTTATGATAAAAGCATTCCAACATTTACAATACCTGTAGCTCGGAGAATCATTTTCATCATTCATAAAAATTATAATTTAAAACATATTACTTTAAAATGTGAAATTACATGGACTGAAAATAAATAACATTGGTTCAATAAAGTAAAATGCTGCTGGCGCCTAAATTAAGCAGAAACTATTGTGACTTAAATAGCTGCCACTGGGAATTAGTCGCTGTGTTTTCAGCCAGATCAATATGAGATAGAAATTAATTTTAGTGTGAGCTTAGTTGAAGATAACAGATTTTATCTGAAAAATAATAGCTATGTTTGCAAAGTGCATGATCAAAATAATAATACAACTTTATTAATAAAAGTCAATTTCTAAGCAATAAACATCTGAAGACATCTGTGCTATTTGTGTGATAGAAAAAGGTAAACTCTTTGTGAATGTTGTTTGAGCTCTGCTCATTGGGAATAATAGCTCTTGCTTGTTGAAAAATATTACAAATATTACATTTTGGAATGTATAGTCAAGACAGATGACATTTAAATTTGACATTTAAATTTAGTTCCTAATGGGCATTAAAAGTCACATAATACCTAATGCAACATCTTTATTTTATAATGTTACAAAATAGATTTTTAAGGGACCAAGGACCGTGTTGAGACTTCCGTTTTCATGGTGACTCCCGTGCGTATTTATAGATACATTTCAACTGCGCATGCGTAGTAACTTTTTGTACGTAGTTGATGTAGACTATTCGCATGGAAAATGGGCGGGGCGATGCATTTAAATGAAGGAAAGTGGGAGCGATTATCGTGATACGCACGTACGGAGGACACAGACGCATGGGGCGGCACACGGAAAGTTAGAGGGGGTCTATGGTGGTGTAAGTCTACGTGAGCACGGATTAGCAAGGGGAGTGATCGGGGTTTTGGTGGGTGTTCCTTGCTACGTGCGTGCGTATATGCCTTCCTCCTTTTTTTTTTTTTCAGTACTGACTGTGGAATTGAACTTTACCACCGCCAAATTGCCTGCTGTTTGGCTATATCCACAAAGGTTCAAGAGGAATTGGACTATCCAAGGTTGGCCACCTGGAATTTGACCATGCCTCAATTATTAATAGACCCGCTGGTATTATTATCACAGCAATATACAACTCCTGGAAGCGGCTGCCGGTTTTTCTATTTTCACACATATACGGGAATCAGTAAGCAACGCGGACACCAGACCTGCTGTTTTTTCATCAACACAGTACCTGCAATTCCTGGAAGCGGCTACCGACACTAATCTTCCCGTACGTACGGGTATCGGTGAGCAATGCGGACACCAGGTAAAAACCTTCCAATTGAAGGACTTGTCATATCATTTGAAAGGAGATCCTGTCATCTATCTGTGCACGCGTGCATTGGAATCACATGTGGACATTGAACAACTCTAAAACCACAATAATAAGAATATTCACCTGCCTGTTGAGAAGGAGGCAAGTTGATTTATCGCACACCTATTAACCATCTTAGTGGAAAGACAGAATCAGATTCCTTTAATGAATAGATATTGGATTATATTTGTCAACAGCAGCTGTTTTGTATAGGATATGGGTTTAGTCCTTTGGTTACTATTAAGAGTGGTCTAACAATTCCTAGTCATCCAATTGGAAATATATTGAGGAATATACCATATATTTTTATATATAGCTTTTTATTGATGTTTTATTTGTGTGTTTAATAAATTGTTATACTTTTACACTTTCTATGCCAGTATCTATTGTTTTATTATCTGCCATAATTGACATTCATTTATAGGATTTATTTATTGTATAATAGCAATTCATTTGTAGCGCTGTCTTTATTTCATTATTTGTTTTCTTTGGTATTTGGAAGATATCCAAATTTCATAGCAGGGAGTGAGGCACAAATCCTCCCTTGACGGCTGCTTAAAATTTTAAATTTATAATTGTAACTCAATAGGAGCGCCCATAAAACAATTCTTTTTACAATTAGCTCAGCAGTTGTTGGGGGTTCTACCCTTTCATTTACATAAGGGGATGCAATACACTAGCTGACCATTACCATGGCATTGCTCAGTTCTGCCCCCTCAGAAGCGCTGCAGGAGGACGTCTGGTTGTCGGACCTGAATGGGAACCTATGAGTCTCTTCTGACTTTCCATCTGCTACACAGCGTACCCGGGACTGTGTTTAGTGTGGAACGTGGTGAAGGACTTCTGTGCCAGAGGTATTGACTACGGTTACCTCCAGCTTTTAATATTTTGTTATAAAGTTTCAACTTTTAATATGTTTTATTGAAGTTTATTAAATACTGTTTTTATTGACACACTATTGTCTCTCCGCTCTTACTCCCCCAGCATTGCCACTGGAGAGTTTCGTTATAGGTGGATCTTATTCATAAAGCTGCCTACATAGAAAGGATTCTTTGTCTACCATTGCACCATAGACATACACAGTCAGCACTCCCATTTAACTTTAAATTGTTTGTTTCTGGTGTAATTTTGGAGGTGTTTTCCTTTTTAGTTACAGGTGCAGCTCTCGTAGTGTGCGCATACACTTAGTATCTACCCTTCTTTGTGTTTGGTTTAACATCCTGTTATACTGATCTTTTATGTTAATTCAATATATGAATGGAACTATTGTAGAATCATCATAATTAGAAAGACTTATGTGGGACAGAGCCAATTGATCAGTTTTGGACTTTCACTGTATGGATTGTAAACTAGCACTTGATATTTGAATTAATATTTATGTTTTCATTTGGTTTTATCTAATCAGGTTTAAAATTCATTTGTCTTGCAGCTGCTATTTTTTTGCAGTGGTTTTAATACTTTCTGTTTTGGTTACTTGGTGTATGTCTTTGGCCCTGTGTGTAACACAAAATTCCAGGTCCAGCCGGCTGTGCGGAGTCTGCTGCTTTTTATGATCATTACTGGTGCACAGAACCCTGATCACATGTAATGGTTGGGTAGAGGAGGCACTTTTGTGACTCTTAGATTGCATGGTTGTATTTAAAGGGATGGCTATAGCTATTTGGATTAGAGATAAGATGTGTAAATCCTTCATTTTTATGTTTCCACTACATACTAATTGTTCAAGAAAGGCCCCCAAGAAATATATGTATATATAACTCATAGCTTCAAATCCTTTAAGTATCTATAGAAATAAACACCTAGTTATTAAGAAAATGTTACTTTGACCCACAGTCAGTGTCATGTGTCTTAATTTTGTCTGTCCTTATGTAGAATGGGAAGTGACGTCATGGCGAGAGATATCACCCATGGGAAGTTTATGCAAATCGGATGTTTATCTGTGCCATTGGGCCCTCAATAAATACTAAATAATCAAAGACAACTGTGAAAATAATATTTAGATTATATCAAGAAAATTTAAGTAAATTTCTTGGGATTATTAAACAAATCTATAATTTCTGAACTATTTAGTTGATGACACATAGTTATTGCAATTTCATGATTAAGATCTACCATTTCAGAAATATTACACCCGAGCGTGTCTGATTATGGGAGGAATTAAGCCATAATAAGTAGACTGTATAAATGATTTGCTAGTTTTGAGCTTAGGGCCATGAGGTATCTTGTGCCACTGTTATTTTTGTCTGAGAGAACATAAAATGACATATTGTACATCCTTACTCCCAGAATATCTTATTTCCACAGCTCCTCTGTGCCTCTGAGAAGACATAAATGTTCAGAATTTTAATACATCATTGTCAGAATCTGCCACTCCTGGTTCCCAGTTCCCATGGTTTGGATGCACAGAGGCTTCTACAGGAAGTCACAGCTCAGGTTTATCTTGATTTCATTTGTAACAAAGTTATAGACATTCAGGACTTGCTGAATTTTGCAGCACATAAAATACTGCTGTGTCTTCATCTGGGACCATAGACTATGAGATAATACTTATTTGTAGTATTACATTTCCAAATTTGTTTTATACTAGTTATTTTAATGGAAGTGTTTATGATTATAGGGCCGGATTCACAACACCATAATTTTTACATAAATGCCTAATTTTGCAATTCTAGCTACTGCGTATGCATAGTAACTATGTTACGCTATCTACGTAGCATTTTGTTACATAGATTGTGTACATGTCTTTAAAGAGCGTAACTACGGGTGTCGTATGGATGCCCCCGCCCTTTCGTTCATATTTACGCTGATGGTATGTACGTTCAGCGTTATGTGTCATAACACCTGCCGCGCTCATGCATAGTAAATACAAATCGGCGATTTTACGTGAGCGGTTAGTGTAAATTCGCTAGCGTACTTGAGTCAGGATCTGGCCCACAGTGTGGAATGACATTCAACAAAATATGTAAACTAAAGTGAAACTTGAAGATTGTGTGTAGGAATGTCCCCAGCTCCAAACTATCCAACTATCTCACTAGAACCTATAACACAGTTTTTCCACATTCTAATCAGGAAAAGGTTCTCTATTGATTAGTCTGATTAGCATTACAGATTTTCATGGAAAATGTTTCAGCATTTTGGGGTATTATATTTCTCCAAAGATTTTTACAACCCATAAATGGACAGAATCCATGTATTTAGGTTGTAAAAAAAGCATATGTGGTTTTGATATTTTTTATAATTAAGTTAAAGTCATATGTAAAATTAAAATAGTATATATTTTAATGTATTTACTATTCAATTAAGTATGTTTAGAACAATATCAGCATGGGGAGATTATTTGACTGTATTATAATATCATATATCTGCTTAAAATAAATGTCATAACCCCACATTAACAGAGCCCAAGTTTGGAGGGAACATTCTGAAATGTCTCTCTCATACCACATTTAGATCATCACCTGGCTTTTTGGTGAAAAAAAGTAAAAAAACCCAGGTGGGTGCCTTAAAAAACTCTAGCGTAGACCTGGGAAATTCTGGGTCACGAGTCTGCAGTGACAATGTGAAGCGGCTGCGCAAGGCTCCTGGGGAGGGACTTGTATACTGTTGCATAGCAACAGTAACAAATTCCTCCAATTGGGTGCATAAGGTGAGACACAGGTTGAAACACCCAGTCAGCATCTTTCACATCACCACCAGACACGGGAAAAGCCCTTCTTTTTTCCCGTGTTTGAGTCCTAGCTTATTAGACCCAGAACCAGGACCATGGAACCTTTCAGATCACCACCAAAAACCAGGGTTTTAGATGTTCAGTTCCCCCCACAATCCCTTGAGGCGCACATCACGGTCATCCGCAAGGAGGGCAAGGACCCGGCCCTCTGTCCTAGCTACCGCCCCATCTCACTGTTGAATATCGATACAAAGCTATACGCGAAAATGCTAGCTAATCGCCTTAAGCTTCTGTTACCTGCCCTAATACATAGCGATCAAGTGGGGTTCACCCTGGGTAGAGAGGCGAGAGACAACACCTCTAAACTATTGGCACTCATTCACCATATCAGAGCGAAAGGTAGTCCTGCCATACTCCTATCAACGGATGCGGAGAAAGCATTCGATAGGGTGGATTGGACTTTTTTGTCCACCATCCTAGAGTATCTCAATATTGGTCCAGGCTGCTACAACAAAATAATGGCTCTATATTCATGCCCCACTGCTCAAATTAAGATAAATGGGGCGTTCTCGCCTAAGATACACATTAATAATGGAACGCGACAGGGGTGCCCTCTATCTCCGCTCCTCTTCGTCCTATGTATGGAGGCTTTAGCAAGGGCGATTAGGATGAATCCTGACATACCTGGGATACAGGTGGGCAGGGAGGAGCACAAGTTGGCTCTCTTTGCGGATGACCTTCTTGCAACCCTCTCGAATCCGGTGGTCGCACTGCCAAACATAGTTGAGGAGTTTCGCCTGTTTGGGGAGCTCACTAATTTTAAAATCAATTATTCAAAATCTGTGGCTTTGAACTTGACCTGTGGCCCCGAGCTCGTAGAAAGCTTACGTAGCGCCTTCTCATTCAGATGGCACGACTTGCACATACAGTACCTGGGGGTGACGATCCCCTCCCATAGCGAATCAATCTTCTCTTTAAATTTTATCCCGCTTCTCCATAAATTGCAGCCTGAGCTGCGCCGCTGGTCGGCCGGATTGTTCTCTTGGGTTGGCAGGATCAGCATCATTAAAATGATGACTCTTCCCAAGATCTTGTACTACCTGCAGACCCTGCCAATCCATATCCCCAACCAGTGGTTCACGGATATCCAGAATATGATTAGGAACTTCATCTGGAATGGCCGGAGGCCTAGACTTAAGCTAGAAACGCTGAGTCTAGAAAGACAGGATGGAGGGCTCCAGCTCCCTAACATTAAATTGTATCACCAGGCCTCTATACTAAATAGAATACTGGACTGGTCCATAGGCCCGGCTTCAAAGCAATAGATAGCCATAGAGGCAGAGTCACCAGGCCTTCCAGCTGCAATCACCCCATGGATAACTCCTTTACCAAGATCGGATCACCCCACGATAACCCCAACACTGAGGGCCTGGAGCAAGCTAAGAGGGACCCCCTTTCCATCTACGCTACAATCGTTCATCCTAAACCCACAATTTGTCCCGGGACTGGCTCCATCCGCACTAAGCTTGTGGCGAGGTGCGGGGCTGTTCAGGATCGGTCAGCTGGCCCAGGGGGGCAAGATCTGCACTTTTGCTTCTCTGCAAGAGGCACATGCACTGCCACATTCTGGGCACATCCCCTGCCCCATGCTGAGTTCTGGTTTTACCTGCAACTCCGACATTTCATACAAAGCCCGGCGTGTCGCTCAGCCCTTTCCCGCCCCAAATCCCCTTTTGAATTATTGTGCCAATCCACAGAAAGGCCACTACATACAGTCTCACGACTTTATAAACTCCTCCTAAAAGAGACCATACCCACGCCGCCGTCGTTCACACAGGGCTGGGAACAGGATCTTAGGCAATCTATCGATCCACAACAGTGGAGGGAAATTTTCCAACGCTCCCTTACTTGCATCGGCTCCACTGACTCGATTGAACGGAACTACAAGCTCCTGAGTAGATGGTATCGTTGCCCAGTAACACTGTCCAAAATGTACCCGACCCTGGGTGATGTATGCTGGAGATGCGGGGCAGAGAGAGGGACTCTTTATCATATCTGGTGAGAGTGTGCGATTTCGCGGAGCTTCTGGGGCTCGGTGATCGGACTGGCGGAAACAATTGTGAGGTCCCCAGTGACCCCCTATTCTGGCTCTTAAATTGGTCTCCGGCGCCACTCTCCTCTTTCAAAGGGTCGCTGCTGAGCTTTCTAAATCTGGCAGCTAAGGCGGTGATCACCTCCCTTTGGCGATCTTCTTCCCCTCCCACAATACGTAGTTGGTTCCAGAAAATTGACTTTTATGCCTCCATGGATGAACTCCAGTCTGATATTGATCATACCTATGAGAAACATAGGGACACTTGGTTCGATTGGCTCGAGTTCAAATCCAGGGAGGTATATAAGACAATAATGCGTAATCACTAAGATTAGCAACATTCCTCAATTCTTCAGCAAACCCTGACAGGACGACCTTAGGCGGACCAGGCTAGGGGGGGACAACTGACGGACGAGCACACGTTAATTGCCGATTAAGGATTCACCTACTATTGAGAGACACTGTTTCAACGCTATCTCGAGTGCAGAACACTATAAGCGCTT
This sequence comes from Limnodynastes dumerilii, assembly GCA_011038615.1. Taxonomy (NCBI): domain Eukaryota; kingdom Metazoa; phylum Chordata; class Amphibia; order Anura; family Limnodynastidae; genus Limnodynastes; species Limnodynastes dumerilii. The sequence continues at coordinate 325,723 of WWET01000464.1, read as the reverse complement.
ACAGAAAACACAGTCAAGACATAGGTCAGCAACTCTGGGTTCTGAGACTACCCCCTTCCCCTGCTTCACCCCCAACCCCTACCTACCCCACTTGCAAAAAACAAAAAAAGGTTCTAACAACCTTGAGGCTATTCAAGAGATTTGCAAGGAAAGGGCTTCAGTAATGTGAGTAGAATTTTGTTCCCTGATATTGTATTTTGCTCTTTTCTTTGCCATGTCAATTGATATGTAACGATTGTACTTGTACAGATATCTTATTCTGCAAACTGTTGATGTGTACAATTTTTCTGATGTTGTTATACTTCAATAAAAACCTATATAAAATAAAAAAAGAATTAACATAAAACCAGGGTTTTTAGTGGAGATCTGAAAGGGGTATCAGTTATGTAGACACATCGGTATCACTTACAATGTGACATAATTGTACCAGCAACCTATAAGTATGCAGAGTAAAGAACCAAACAATTTCAATGTATGTACCTGTGTGACCAAGAACAGACAGTTTCAAAAGCTACAAGAAAAAAGCGGCGGAAAGGTATTAAAAAACCCACAAAAAACACAAAGACAAACAGAAGGGAAAAAATGTTATCTTAGACATAAGTACTTATTGTACAGGTGATAAAACAGTGAAGAGATAGGGGGGTGGATAAAAAAATAATAATATGGCAGAATATGGCAGAGGAGACTACAGAGACCAGGGGAGAAGGGATAAAGAGAACCAATAGAGGAGGCTAGGAATGATGGAGGATAAATTCATGAGAATAGATTTAAGGGATAGAGAGAACAATGAGGAGAGGGGATGGATAGAACAGAGTGGAGAAGGGGTTAGAGTGAAAAGGGCAGTAGAGAGCATTGGGGATGGGGGCTAGAGAGAACAGTCAGGAGAGGGTTCTTAAGAGAATGGGATAGAAAGGAAGGTTGGATTGAGCAGGATTAGTGATGATGGAGGGGATTAAAGAAATGAATGTTGGACACTATATAACAGTAGGAAGAGTTAGATATATTTTGGTATACGGTGGTAGGGGTCATTTCTCCAAATGATTGATCACTTAACAATCTCCTAAAATAAAAAGTTCTATGTTTTCCCCTTTTCACCACAGGTTTTCCTGATATAAGCTTATAGTTTACTGATGGGTGCGGGTCCCCAGTTAGAGCAACCCTATTTCGATAGGGCTGTTTTCTCCCAGTCAGTTTTGAACTGGCTGGGATTTCAACTGCATATGCCTCAAGGAGGCATTGCAAATGATCCACAGAGCTTTTGGTGCTCCGAAAAGCAAGTAAAAATTGTCCCCCACTCCTTTCCCTAATTCTAACCCTAACCCTCCACTCTCATTACCCTATCCCTATCCCTCCTTTACTATCAGCCTGACCCTAACCCACCATCTCCCGCAGCCTGACCCTAACCCTCCCTCCCCTAACCCTCCCTACCCCACACAGAGAGGTTACTCACCTATCTGTCGGTCCTGCAATAGCGGTGGTGGAGAGATATCATTGGCGGCAGTATTTGGATCAGCATACGCACTCATTCTGAAAAAAAAGTAGAAACTGGTAAATATTCGAAATAGGGATATCTGAAAAGGAACTTTCGGATGTCCCTATTTTGCAAATCAGACTTTCTGACCGGAGAATGCAACCACTTTCTGATGTAAGAACTTCTTTGTTGGGCTAAATGCCTGCATTTTCTTTACAAGCAAATGCAGTATGAATTTATTCTGTGTTAACTGGCATATTAATTATACTCACAAGCCTATCTCTAGCTCAGCATCACAGATTTTAAAATAATTTTAATGAAAAATGGAAAACCTTAGCTTTAAGAGGTTAGATGGGTTTAGATTTGTTTGATTCCTACTTCCTATTCATTTCTTCAAAGAAAAAAACAAAATAACACCACATTAAAGCATAGCCCATCAGCATCAGTTCAAAGTTCATTTTCTTTCATATTTAATAAGAATCCTACCACTATTTATATCATGTTATTTAAACTTCCATTGCCTTGTTAAGAAGGATTATGCACAAGCTAGACAGAGTTGAACCTGTTTATGGCCATCACACAGTCGGAATTTTATGTGATATTCAAAAGTAGGTTTAAACTACAACATTTCTATCTTCTCAAGGTACCATACAATGCCCCAGGCATAATTTTGTTTAGCAGCTACTCCAAATAATTTTCAATCTGATAACTGGCGACGATTTCCCCTGTGCTCTAGCTCAAAGCCAGCCAATTTAAAGTATGCCATTTTCCCCTTAACTGTGTTGGAATCTCATTTGTGAATTACACTGGGGAATATTGCTCCAAGAGCAATTCAAAGAACACACTCAACATACAACTATTAGAAATCTTTTCTCCGTAAACCAATAACCGCAAAAAAAAAGGTGCAATCTATTTTTTTAAAACAAAAACAGACCAAAAAAAATGTTCCAATATATATATATATATATATATGTATGTGTGTGTGTGTGTGTGTGTATATGTGTGTGTGTGTATATGTGTGTGTGTGTATAT
>WWET01000464.1:304688-315250 GCA_011038615.1 Limnodynastes dumerilii | reverse complement strand
TTTTTTATTATCATTATTAATAATTATACAATCAATATCTACACACATTTGTAGAAAAATTACTGGGGCTGCTGGGTTTACAAATAAATCCAGCTGATTCCAATATGTTCCACTTAAGTCTTCACTTGCAATTGAATTAAAAGTGAACTAAGCAGAAAACCCAATAGTGAAGACTAGGAAGATATTCAGAATAAATAATTTACTGTGTAGCTGAATAAAGGAATATTCTAGCAAAATGTTATATAGGAAGTTTCATGTTAATAATCTTATCACATCCATTAGCAATGTTAATATGCTCTTCTCTCCAAAATAAGTTCTGCTTCCTTTCTTTGTTGCCTCTGCTACAGTACATGTAACAGCAATGGATTTGACACATAACTAGCCATGAACAGTAAGTCTTCACATCATTCAGTGGAGCTGAATAGACTAAAGCAATCATTTATTATGGAATACAAGACATGTCATTTGAAGTATTAAACTTCATCTTCCTGTAAAATACAGGGAACCATACACTGTGCATTTCAAACTAAGACTTCTCAGTTGTGTTAAATAAGGTTTCCTGTTGAGTTTAGAGGCACATCATCCTTTCCTGTCTGTATTCTACTATTTTACCTTTCTTTCTTTATTTTATTGCTATAAACAGGTTCCTTATTGCTTCTATTAAAATATTAAGATGTAGGATCTGAACCAGACTTTTTGAGTACTCACTGAAAGCTGAATCGGTAGTACAGGGAATGTGCACACCTATAGATATAGGACCGGATTCAGAGTCTTGGATGCGCAATGCAGATTCGCTAAAACGTACATTCAGAGGTGTGTGTTTCTTTCTCTGATTTACATTTAAAAACGCGATAGGTTCCTAAATATACGCAACTAATAGCAATGAAACTCCCTCGGCACGCCCCCAGTTTTCAGGTTCTTATGTGACTTACGAGTGCCATAGGGCACCCTTAACTGTAGGTTCGCATTTGAATGCGTAGGACGTCTACTTAGGAACTTAACTGCATAACCGCGCCTTTATTTGGTCATTTAAATGTCTCTCTCCACCCAAATCTTCATATCTGCTTAGTTACTTAAGATCGTAGTGTATAAGCACGGAATTTGCGAACTTAAGTCCAATGCAAATAGCGTAAAAAAGTTACTACTTATGCGCAGTGCATCCGTTGTTAAATATATATGCACCTAAAATCGGAAAAATTCTTAAGTGGGAATCAGGTCCAATGTTTATATTCTATATGTCACAGAGGAACCACGTGCATCTGCAAATTCACAAGAAAATGTGCCAAGAACCCTAAGCTAATGCAGGGAAGCTGACCCTGTCCATCTAACAGCCTCACGGATGTGCTTCCCCCATTCCAGGTATGTAAGTTGGCAGTATGGTCCTGGTGCACTTCAGGCTCTACTCCTGACATACATTTGTCTCCTTTGTCTAGGCAAAATCTGCAGCATCAGCTGTTACATATGGAGCGTGGTACCTGGTTACTATGGGCTAAGTACTTAACATTATGCTTGTAAATATGCTGTGATTTGTAGTAATATGGTGAAGCCCATGTATGTTTATTAACTTGATCCATTGTTGCCAGTCACCAGGGGATATGTGAATACATGTGCCTAATATTGCTGGTGCTTTTGGAAATAACTGTATATATTTTGTGAATCCTTTTTATTTTAATTGCTTTATTTTAAAAAGAACTAATAAAATTAATATGTTTTAAGATTTATGACTGCAGCATTAATTTGATGTGCACTTGAATACCCCTTTTTTGCAGGTTTTTTTTTCTTAAAACGTCAGGTTCTTTATATCAACATTACCTGCAACTTTGTAATTCTCTTCTTGAGGATTACATAAGAGGATTTCTGTCCAATGGTGTCATTAATACAGATGGCAGAATGGTTAAGGATTGTACCTTTAAGAGCTCAAAATGAGTAGCCTAACCATACCTGTTATGCAAATCAAGGCTATCTTCCAAAACAGTGACAAATGTCATACTGGCCAAGATGGAAAGAGTTTTCTCAGACTTCAGTTAGTAACTGATATTTTCTAAGACTTCAGTTAGTAACTGATATTATTGGTGAACTTATAGCTATGGGTTTTTTTCTCATTTTTTTTAATTAGTCTAATATATGCTTTGTTTGGGATGCACGAGGAAATGAAAAGAAACACAACAATATATTGACATTTAAGGACTATTAATCTAAAGGGAATGTAGGTAGCAAAATGCAGTGACACTATGGAAGGCATAAAATACTACAGTAATGTTCTTTTTCTCTATGCACTCTAGAGTCCAATTAAGAGAAAATTAAGCATGTCTACTGCTTATTTATCAGAGTCGCATGAAATGTTTTCTTTCACAACACAACAATATTTGCCTCATTTAGGACAAAACTGTGTTTAATTATAGCATTTAACTGTTTTGTAGCTTCAGTACAATAAGGTATCATTAAAAAACTATTAATGTTGAAACCATGTTTTTACTTGTGCTTCCAAAGTTAAATTATTAGAACAATGGTCTGATAATCAATTACATTTTCCATTTAAACTATAGAATTATATATTTAACATGGCCTAATTCTTATTTATCAATAATAGTATTATATAGATATATAATTATATATTATTCTAATATACAACAAAAAATGAAATAAATCAGCAACTTAAAAAGTGTAAGACAAATGAGATATGAGGGGGGACCTTTCCTACTTCAATTTTACTACAGTTTGAAACTAAAGGTGTTCATTATTTGTGGGCTATAAGCAAAAGCTTAGTACTATCACTGAATGCAAGGAATCAAAATTAAAATTATATGGATTGTTAGGGCCTCATTTACTAAAGTCAATTTTGTAAAATCGCTCAAAGTCTCAAGACTTTAGCTGTTTTTTTTGCATCGTTGTATTTACTAAAGCCAAAGTCCCGGGACTTTGGGCTTTTCCACAATCAAATCGACTTACATTGCTCTATCCTCCCAGTCCCGATTTTTCTAATGTTAAAGATATAACACAGTAAATTCACTAAAGGCGATTTGACTAAATCGCCTCTAATGCGATGTTTGAGGGCTTGAAAAAAAAGCGCCTCCAATAAGAGGTCGCCTCACACTTTAATAGAAAAACACATGTCAACATAGTTGACATGTGTTTTTTACTAAGTAAAAAACACTACAAGCATTTTCTTATCACTTATCCTGCCAACGCATATACTACTATAAGGAAAAGCATGGGCATGTGTTTGTGGCCATGCTAATCCTTATAGTAGTATAAGCAGCAGCCTAAGTGATAGAAATGTCCCTGCAAATGTGTAATGTGTCCATGTAAAAAGTAAAAAGTACCCACATAAACCTTGCAAAAAATAAATTACCTAACCCCTGACTAAAATGTGTAGAAAATGTCCCTTAGTGTATCGCTAGCTTTATAAGGTGGCCACCGTTAGAAAATGTATGTGTAATGTGTAATGAAATAAAAATAAATGTTGCGACTCACCTTTTGGCAGTCATCTGTCTTGGGATGACTTGCTTGGATTTTAATCTTCTTCTGCAGATATTTTTTCAAAGTTGCTTGGAGAGTCTTGTCAGCTTGCTTGAAGAAGGTCATCCGGTGCTGGCATCTGGTTTTCGGCCTTTTCTGGCCCTTTCGACGATGCACCCCTTCTTCATCCTCGGTGTCCCGCTGCTAATGATCGGTCTGTTGCTAGGGAGCCCCCTTTTATAGGAAAAATGATGCTATCGACACACGAGACCTCACTAGAGCCCCTTAATGTCTGTGACGGCAGGATAAGTGATAGGAAAATGCTTGCCGATTTTGAGATAGAGATTTGCCGTGCTTTTCAACAGAAAATCATATCGATTTTTCCATGTTATAATCAATCAACATCGACGGCAATTCAACATCAATGGGAAAAATTCAGACATAGTAAGTAAGCCCTTAGAGTGTTTATTTTTTACCATGGCAGGATCTTATATGACTCTTATGTAGATTACCCTCACCTTTCATGCACCTGTTTGTTAACCAATGCATTATTGAATGTCAGGAACCAGCAGCTGCCAGGGGGTGCTGGTCCACATAAGCTATTTGGAGACTTTAAGGGGTGCCTCCAGATGAGTTAACTGTAAAATTGAATATATTTGTTACAGTATGTGACCCAATATAGTGACTCTCAGGGACTGATCGAGAGCTGCACTTACACATTTTTTTTTTAAGTGTAGACCTGAGCTAAACCATCTTAAACAGCAAGGGAAGGAAAATGAGAGCTAACGTTTCCTAGATCAACTCTAATTTACAGATCACACATAAAACCATGCAGTATTTGAGTTCTTGCACCAACTCTGGATATGGTTAAACCTCATATAATGCCAATTTTTCTGCATACTTTCAATTAAGTCGTATGACAAAACCAATGGCAAGCATAGTTGCAATGCAGAACACATTTGCACACTTTAAATAGCTGAAGTACACAATGCTAGTGTCCTGTTATTGGATCTTGCACACTTTTTATGGTTTGTTTTGTTAAGTACACATAAAGTTTTAAAAATGTAAAAAAAAAAAGTTTTGGTTCTTGATTCCTTTGGGGTAGATCCAGAACTAAGTACACTAGTGTATTTACGCTAGCCAGTGACGTAAAAACGCTATTTTGGATGTACTGCGAATGCGCGCAGCAGATGTTATGCCACGTAACTCTGAACGTACGTACCAGAAATGTGTCAACAGCGTAGCTATGAACAAAGGAACATGACAGTTATACAACACCCGTAATTACGCTTCAGAGGCTGGGTCAGGTATTTCAATTGTACAGTATGAGCGTGCTTAGGCACTTATGTACGTGTAGCCTTTACGTATGTCAGTAGTTACGCTTTGAAAAGTTAAGGTAGGGTTTGGCAAGCGTTAAAAAGGCCAAAGTACGTACGAGCGAGGGGAGTGCCTAGGGGAATGCATAGAAAATACGCTAGCGTAAATACGCTACGCGATCAAATGTAACAAGCACTTAGGTCTGGATCTGGCCCTTTGTGTACAATTATTGATTAATACTTATGTATTAAGCTTAACAGCAAATAAAATGGAGCAAATTTGCAATGGAAGCTAATTTTAAATATGCGAATAGGTTGAGCTGAGAGGTAATATTTTGTAGTGCAACTGTAAATTACAGTTTTAAAATAAAGATGTCCAGAAGTTTTCTGCAATAACCAAAAAAACTATAGCAGAAAAGGTTATGAATTTGCATCCTGTACATTGTAACATGATTTATCTAGGTGCAGATGAAAAGCCAGTGCTAAGATTTTGGCAATAACAAGGATGAATAGTGTAAATATAAACTTTTTATGTAACACTAATAAATTGTTTTAAGCTGTGTACACCATCTAAAACGTTTGGGGAACCTCCAGTTTGAGGGCCATATAATTTTTTGGTCTGGCCCTCCTCAGCTTTCAGATGTTCTCTCCAGAGCTCCAGTGCACTAGGCCAGCGCTGTGGAGGTGAGGGCTGCATCGTGTGGCAGGGTCCTGTAGGCTCTGGATCCCGATCTGTTTCTGGGTCCCAGATGGTAGCTAGGATCCTGAAACTATCCATATTTCTGGATCCTGATCAGGGAAAACTCATTGTGGAGCAGCTTGCATGTGGTTGCAGCTGGATCTCTGGGAAGCCGCCTCCATTTTCATCTAAAGCTTAGGGTTGAGTTAATTACATTTTTGACCAAATGTTTTTAAGTGGATCATTTTGTATGCCCCACAAAAGATGTTATAAATATTGAAATGGTTCCTCACCCCTGATCTAAAAGATGATTTAGATCTGAAAATTACAGAATGGTATAGGACTGAGCAATTCTCACAGCAATCATTGTGTAGTCACTAGTTAGTGGGCAAGAATTGATTAACTATAGTCATTTATTTGGTCTAAACATGCAAATATCATTTGACTACATTGGAACTTCTTTTACATTGCTGTCCTAAAGAGGCCATACATATTTCTGCAAGTTGCAGTACATGGATGCCCAGTATAAGTCATGATAACAAACAAGTATGACTACTGATCCATTGCAAAAAAAATGCCTTTGGATATCTTAAAAGTAGAAAATGTATGTATCTAATTTGATGTCATCGAAACATAATTTCATATAAATTTGTTTTAGATAATATTTATTATGGAAAATTCTAATTTCAGCTACCCTAACAAATGTCTGAAATCTCTCATGTTTATAGGAAAAAAATATTGCCATTGTGTATTAAGGTGATAAATCAATAATTAATAATAAACTGTCATTATGTTGGTATATGTTACAGTCAGTTAAGGACTAAGGGTGGTTATAAATGTCACCTCAAAATAAGACATCATAAATGCATCACTTTAGGGAATATCATTTAGTTCCTCATTCTGAATTATTGTTCTTGATTCTACATTGTTAAATCAGTTGAGAAATTAGAAATACTATAAAATACATCACATTTTGGACCTGATTCACACTTAAGAATCTTCTTAAAATAAGAACTTAAAGTCACACCTGGGCTAAACCATGTTGATTGCAGGGGAGTCATATTTCATTTGTTGCAAACAGTACTAGTGTTGAGAGGTGATATTTCCCACCCCAAGTCTAAATAACAGTGTAATAGAAAAGCTGGTCAGTATATGTGTGCAGTAAGCAACTCAAAGATATATCCTGAATGCAAAGAATACAAATAAATTAATTCCCCCTGCAATTAACATGGTTTTGCCCAGGAGTGACTTTAAGTTCTTATGTTAAGAAGATTCTTAAGTGTGAATCAGGTCCATTGTGAATTCATACCATAGGATCTAAATGAATTTTCTGAATAAACACAAAGCACGGTTCAAATGATTGCACTATGTCCCCTGTTTCCACTCTCCTCCATCTAGAGAATCTACAGCCTCCTAATATTTAGAACTATAAAACAAAATGGTGAAGGAAAACAGTGCTGCTGACAAAATATATAAATAAATAAAGCATACTGTAAGAAATATGTAAATATCATGCAAGTGATCCAATAAATATATAAAGTTTCCCAAATAGTTAAATAATAATAATAATAATAATAATAATAATAATAATAATAATAATAAATAAATGAGTAATATATAAATAAAAAAGGATTAATATTGATAAACTACAGAATAACCCAAGCAAAAAAGTTAGATATTGTAGTTTATATTTTACAACAGCAAGCAGTTAATGGCCACAAAGGCTAACTCCATTCCTCCCACTAGTACGGATTCACTAAAGGCCTACTGTAACTGCATCATTAGTTGTGTATACAGCTGAAGGGATTTCGGTAAGCTATGGCTTGTTTGTTTCTTAAGTTAGAAACTTTTTTAGCCTGACCACTGATGTTGTTATTTTGCTCTTCATTATGACCTATTGTTGCTTAGATACATATTGTTTTCTGTGTTCCTGCACAAAAATAATCTGAAAATAATTCATAAAGTTTTGCAACATACCTTTAACCAGAATTACAATTTTATACTCACCCTTAAAAAAAGTCACTGACTTTTGTACTTGATTAAATCTGTTCAGAATGCTATCTAATCAATGCTTTCAAAGAAAGCTGATATTTTAAAACCAGCAATTGATATACTGTGCTAGTATATAAGTTCAATATAGCTTAAAATAGCGTTATGCTCAGTTAAACTTTGCATGCATGGTGGGCCCATCTAGTGATGAAAGTTGAATAGGGCTTAAGAAATCATTAAAACTCTGTTTATCTTCCAATTATCAGCTACTGGCTTCCTGCACAGATTAATCTAAGGACCCATTCAATTTGCTACAGAAAGAATGTATGACTCATCCTTTGAATTGAATGGGTGATGTCAGCTCCATTGTCTGATCTATGCAGGAAGCCAGCAGCTGCTATATGGTACATGGAAAAAAGTTTGAATGATTTACTAATAGGGATGCAAGCTAGTTTCCCCACCATGGGCCGTATTCAGAGAACCATTTTCACAGCAAGTTCCGTGCGTATTTTTAGGTACATTTCAACTACGCATGTGTAGTAACTTTTTTTACGCAATATACATAGACTATACGCGCATAACTGCCTCACGGGAAGACATGTGAATCGCGCGTAAGTGCCTCACGGACGGACTTGTGAATCGCACTTGGGTACATATGTTCGGATATGTGACGCAAAAATACGCACGTGAAAATTTAAATAAAAATGGGCGGGGGAAGGCATTTAAATGAAGGTATGTGGGTGTGACTAACATGAATCGCACGTATGGAGGACACATACGTATGCAACTGCTCACGGAAAGTTACAAGTGTTCTATGGAGGCGGAAGTAACTGACAGCACAACCGAGAGAGGGGAGTGTCATGGGTGTGAGGGGGTTTGGCCTGCACCGGCAGTGTGTATAATTGCGTACCTTTAAGGAAACGGTTCTTCGAATACGGCCCCATGTCACTAAATCAGCATCATGGCAGAGAAAGCATTATCTGAATCTAGCTGTAGGATATGACATTTTTCCATATTAGAAGTTATAAAAGCAGCTCAAATCCTCCCATTTTCCAGTTTCAGGATGTCACTGAAGACCACTGAACACTGGCATCCTAGAATATTCTCTCGGCATCTGGGTTGCTTCCTGTTGTGAGATAAATAGAAGCTGCTTGTTGTCAGATTGTTAATTATTGTTGTTGTTATTATTGTTCAACTTCATCAAGATTCACATAATTATTCATAGATACTTTTGAATATTGAAAAAAATGGAATACTCAAAGCTCAGACAGGTCCACAGGGGAAGTGTCAGATACAAACACTAAATCACACAACACTAGGTAACACAGTGGTATTTGCATATCAAAACATACAGTCCTATGGATGAAGGATGCTGGGGATGTATGAAGGCTCCTGTGACCTTAATTTCCTCTCAGAGCCAATGAAACCCAGAGAGATAAAACATAAAAAAACATTTATTAGTAATGGATTAAATGCAGAAACAAATAAAACTAACAGAAGTCCATACCGAGGAAGTGGTGGAAATTGTAAGCAGTGAATCGGTAGCTGCCAAATGGAATAGCTCGGGTAAAATGGTGCTCCACTTTGCGACTGCAAAGTCCTGGGTGATGACGTCTATGGCTGGCCGGTCTGACTTACGCGTTTCGGGCTGTCCTGAGCCCTTTCTCAAAGTCCTATGCTGGCTATTGGAGTTCTTCTTTCTTTATGCGCACAGCTTGATTGTTTGGTGCATTTCATGTGTGCTAGTATCCATTAAAAAACGCTACCTAATCTAACACTTCCCATAGCTCATAAAAATCAATTATACTTTATTAAAAAAGGGGGTATATTCAATTAGTGATCATGATTGTGCACAAAACAGTCAGAATATACAGGGGTATAACAGTGTATATAAGTGTTATTACATTGTAACAGAGTGTTACCACTCATTACCATCTGACAATGAAGTGACATAAAATAAAAAAGGTTCCAGTCAATATAAGTGACTGTGTATATTACATATGTAATTATAACAAAATAAAGTGCAATTACAAAAAAAAAATCAGAAAATATTGTGTATAACTGATGTTGCTAATAACAGTCTATTCAATGCAAAGGAGTGTTACCACTCGTTACAGTCTGACACCAGAAGAATTACATCATAGATGAATTAAAGTGACAATGGGCCTGATCCAGACCTACGCCGATGCTTTAAAAAAAAAATCAGAAAATATTGTGTATAACTGATGTTGCTAATAACAGTCTATTCAATGCAAAGGAGTGTTACCACTCGTTACAGTCTGACACCAGAAGAATTACATCATAGATGAATTAAAGTGACAATGCATATCATATTTAAGTGACTGTGTATATTATAAGAAATACAAAAAAATAATAACAGAAAATATTGGATTTAGTTGTTATTAAAGATAAAGGAATGGATCCAGACTTCCGACAACCCCTTCATTTCTGTGCAATTGAATTGTATAGGTTCTAATATTGTAATCTGCACATTACATAAACATGTGATTCATGTGATTCAGAAATGTTACAAATAACACTTCTGAAAGCTTTTAACAAGCAGGTGGGATTCGGTATTACATTTTACTTTACAGGAGTGCTATGGAACTGCATTCCAGTCCAGCGCCATCTTATGTTTGCACAAGGTAAGGTATGGGTGTCGGAAGTCTATGACTATGCCATTGAAAAATTACCCTTTTACTCTTCCACACTCAATACGATAATGTATGTGGTGTTAAATGATAGATATATTTATTGAGCTGAAAATAAGACTCAATAGTTCTTTTACATTAAATGAAAATTAACATTGGTTTTTTGTTACTTTGGTTCACTGGAAAGAAGGAAATGCAACTTAATTTAGATTTATGACAGTATTATCTAGAAGACTGTAAAAAGCTGTGAAGAAAACAATTGGTTGAATAATGTTGCCTTAGTTGTTTGTCAATTATATGACTCTTTATTTGAAAAGGTAAACACACTTTGAAATGTAAAACAGATTCAGACATAACTCATTTTGTACAGTTTTATATTTAAATTAAAATAATCCTTTCTTAGTTGACACTATTGGATTAATGTATTGAAAAGGTATAATTCTGCAAACTTCAAAAGATGTATTAACT
>WWET01000464.1:291664-304632 GCA_011038615.1 Limnodynastes dumerilii | reverse complement strand
TTACTTTGCTGTATTTGCTTGCAATGTATGTTCAGATGAATGGATTGCAATGCACCAGCATTGTAGGTTTCTGTAAGTATATAATTCCTTTTATGATTCCTTAATTATTACTTACAGTCCTGGAATAATCTGTAATAATATATCATAGATCTCAGAAATATATTTTTTCGGAATATGTTATACTTTTGCAAATAACTATCAAGCAAACTGTCTCTCATTATTTTCGTCGGTAAGATAAAATACTCTTGCCATTTTTAATATAAATGTTCCTTCATCATCTGCATATTGGACCAAAGTGGATCTGGATATTCTGGGTCCAGATTTCTGTACTGGAAGTGTTTTTGATGACTGTGTGCAAAGGTTATATATGTAGGATATGTGGGATATGTATTTACATTGTAAATGTTATGTTCCCTTTCAGTGCAGCTCCATATTGAGCGAGGATGCATCAGAAATCTTAATGTAGGTGACCTACTCGTAGTTACCCATACGAATCAGGGGAGTGACCTCTGCTGGTTTGCATGAAAGTATGGAAGTCTGGATTCTGCATTCGTAGTTCTGTTCCATTATTTATTTATTTAGTAACAGGTTTTTATATAGTTCTATCAGATTACGTAACGCTTTACAGAGAATATTTAACATTCACATCAGTCCACGCCCCACTGGAGCTACATACTAATAACCCTAACAAATATGTACACACATGCACACACACGCACACACATACACACAGTTAAGGTTAATCTATTCAGCAGCCAATTAACCTACCAGCATATTTTTGGAAACCGAAGCACCCAGAGGAAAGCTACACAGACAAGGGAGAGCATACAAACCCCACGCAGATAAGGCCTAGTCCAGGAATCAAACTCATGAACTCAGCGCTGTGAGAGACAACTGCTACTCACTGAGCCACTGTGATTATTATTAATACTATTATTATTATTATTATTATTATTATTATTATTATTAATAATAATATTGGACCGTATTCACAGAGTGTATAAAGTACGCAAATATACACACGTACGTGGCAAGGCAACACCCATGACACTCCCCTCACACAGATGTTTTTTAGGTGACTTACTCGTCCATAGGGCAACCTTAACTGTACATGTGTAGTTACGTGCGTAAGTTACTTAGGTACGTGCGTACTTTACTAACCACGCCCTCAAAAGGTCATTTAAATACCTTCCCCCACCCACTTTCACGTAATTTTGCACGTACGGAAGACAACATCGCCTCTCCGTACGTATGTCATTAAGTGCGATTCAGACTTCTGTGCCTAAATCTTACATAACTTGGAAAAAGTTATTACGCATGCGCAGTTAATCCGACCCTAAAAATACGCACACAAAAACAGGCAAAATCATATCTGCGAATTCGGTCCATTATTATTATTTATCAATGTATGATATGTATGATATATTATAATATATTTATCAATATGTAATAAAGTAAATCAGTGGTTCCCAATCTGTCTGCCGCGGCTCCCTGGGGTGCTTTGATGCTCTCACCAGGGTGCCGTTTAATATTTCTATTTTATTCTATTCTATTCTATTTTTGTCTTTGGGGTTCCTTGAAAAAATATGGAGACCCTAAGGGTGCCTCGAGCTGAGAAAGTTTGGGAACCACTGGAGTAAATAGTAAATAATAGGTGTTTTAATATTTTGGATTTGATATTGAGTTATCAGCTGCAAGTAACAGTAATACTGGGAAGTAACAGATGATTATATATCCCTAATGTGAGTATATAATCTTTACACACAATTTTTTTGGTTTACTTGTATAAAAAAAGTTGAATGAATCTGATTAAAAAATAATCTGCTAATAGATTTGATTATAATGTTTTTTAGGCCCATTTCTGATATATTTTGATAATCAGATTTTTTTCTACAGATTGTTTGATGCTAGATTGACTATTGCCGAAAGTGTGTATTTATATATATAAAATGTATAACTCTGAAATACACAATGCAGAAGTATATTTACAAGCTACTGTCCAAGTATTTATTTATGATATGATTGATTAATATTAATAACATTTAAACTATATGTTACATGCCAGTGCTTAGCTTGAGTCTATGCATGATAGCTGCTTACATTACTTCATTTATCTACCTTACAAACTTTATGCTGCTGATTCCAATTTTAAAAGGAGATTACATCTTTAAACTTACTAAACTGGAAGAAATAATTTACCATCCACAGAAGTAACCAGTGCATATACAGATATATCAGGCTATAATTAAAGATAAAGTGTAATCTGCCATGACAGTAAGACTCCTCAAAAGATGCATCTTAACTCATACCAAGATAAAAACCATTGGCAAGAATCAATGTGTAACTAAGCTTTGACTTCCATATGTTTCTAATAAGTTATTTTTAAATTATTTAAAAATATTGGGCCTAATCCAGAGTAAAACAAAAAATAATTCATAGGGGCCTCCCCCACCCACTTTTCTTAACTTCTTTTTTATGGACACTAGGTACAGAGATGAACTCAGTGCGTAATGGTTTTCTTTGTGTAACATCTGGCTCGCGCATGTGCAAATCACAAAAAAAAGCGACAAGCACACGGCCTGTATATATTTAGGAATGTTATGGGAGGGGAGCAGGGAATTAGGCGCGGATACCTTTGTGGTGACTGCTGTTATCAAAAAGGTATCAATCTCTAGTTTAAAAGAAGCTGAAGGGTCAAAAGAAAGAACAGTATAACAAGAATTGTCGTTTAACTTCTTCAACATAGGTTGAACCACTACTGCCCCACCTTTATCAGCGGGGCATATGACTATATTCACAGATCCGTTTTCACTTGAAGGGCCTGATCCAGACCTACGCCGATGCGCTGTGCTTACTAAAGCACAGCATATCAGCGTTCACTTTCCCTGTCACTCCCCCTGTGCGGGCGTATGGCCCCTTCCTTACACCGACTGAAGGCTACCCTAACTTCAGCCGGCGTAAGGAAGGGGCCATACGCTCGCACAGGAGCGTATGGCCGCTTAGCCTGCCCTCCTACCCTCATTTACCTATCTCCCCCTGCCCACCTACACTAACCTTAACGTAGGGACGCTGGAGGACGTCCCCTTCAGCGTCCTTACGGCGCTGCTATGGACGCCCGATCCAGGATAGGGCGTTGCCGTAGCAACGCCGGGCAACATCTGCCCGGCGCATGCGCAGATCGTCTGAAAAGCCAATCTTACGCTTACGGCCGCCGTCCTAGCGACGGCGGGCGTAGGTCTGGATCAGGCTTGAAGTTGCGTGCGTATTTTTAGGTACAATTTAACTGCCTATGCATAGTAACTTTATTTACATAAGTTACTTTGAATATACGCATGTAAGTGCTTTAGGCACAGACATGTGAATCGCACTTGGGGACATACGTACGGATGGGTGGGGTAGAAATACGTACTTGAAAATTTACATGAAAGTGGATGGGGGGAGGCATTTAAATGGATGCTTGAGGGTGCTCTATAAAGAATCGCATGCACAGAAAATATATACGCAGGTAAGTACACACTTAAAAGTCAGTGTGGTCTATGGAGGTGTAAGTCCACGATTGCACGGCGGAGGGGAGTGTCGTGGGTGTTGGTGGGTGTTACCTTGCTACGTGCATGCGTAAATACGTGCACGTAGTAAATACGGATCTGTGAATCTGGTCCTATGTCATTATAACAGTGTAAAGAAAGCAAAGCTTGTTTCTACACAGAACTTAAATCCTTCCTTTGGACCACTGGGCAAAGACATTGTGTCTTACCAGGTGCATAAATATTTCAATAAAGACATTGGGCCTGATCCAGACCTACGCTGGCTGGTGTTAAGACGCCAGCTAGCAGCGTAAGATCAGCTTAAAAGCCGATCTGCGCATGTGCCGGGCAGAAGTTGCCCGGCATAGCTACGGAAACGGTGATCATGGATCGGGCATCCGTAGCAGCTGCGTAGTAACGCTGGAGGGGGCGTTCCCCTCCGTTACGCAGTTAGT
This sequence comes from Limnodynastes dumerilii, assembly GCA_011038615.1. Taxonomy (NCBI): domain Eukaryota; kingdom Metazoa; phylum Chordata; class Amphibia; order Anura; family Limnodynastidae; genus Limnodynastes; species Limnodynastes dumerilii. The sequence goes on along the minus strand of WWET01000464.1, from coordinate 300,653 downwards.
GCAGGTAGGCGAGGGAAGGGAGGGTAATGAAGCTGGGAGGCCGCCGTCCCAGCGTATTAACACTTGTTTACGCCGGCAAAAGTTAGGGTAGTCTTCAGCCGGCGTAAGCGAGTGTTAATACGCTGGGGAAAGGGGGAGTGTCGGGGGAGTGAAGCGATGGTACGCTGAGCGTTAGCACACTCAGTGTACCATTGTAGCTCTGGATCAGGCCCATTGTTGCAAATCGGTTCAACTTTTAAATGGCCGAGGGATATACAGAAGTATATAGCCATCTTTACAGAAGTAGGGGCTGATTCAGAGATCCGTTTTCATGATGAAATGTGTGCGTATTTTTGCGAACGGACGAACTGCGCATGCGTAGTAACTTTTGGTACGCAATCTATGTTGATTATACCCTCGTAAGTCCAGTAGGCACAGACCTGTGAATTGCACGTGGGTACGCACGCACGGATCTCCCACGTAAAAATACGTACGTGAAAATTTAAATAAAAGTGGGTTGGGGGAGGCATTTTAAGAAGGAATGTGGACAGGACTATCATGAAACGCACGCACGAAGGCCACATACGCATGCAATTAAAAGATACAAGTGGTCTATGGAGGTATAAGTCTACGAGAGCACGGATTTGGGGAGTGTTAGGGGTTCTGGTGGGTGTTCCTTGCTACATTTATTTGCGATTGCAAATGCAAACGCATCTCTGAATCAGCCCTATAATCTTAAGGTTTAAGTAACCTGTGGTGACTTCCACCTCCAAGTCAAAATAATTTGGTTGATGTGTAAAAAAGTTGGTTAGCAGTTTTTTTGAAGAGCCGTTGGAATCACTTTGAGATTTACCCGACTCAAGGGGCCTGATCCAGACTTAAGATCGTTTTACATATGCAAGTGTGGCTAAGTTACGTACTTATAAGGATAATGCATTCCCCCTGGCACTCCACTCTCATGTACATAACTTGGCTGACTTATGTGTTTAGATCACTACCATAACTTTTCCTTGCTTATCTCTGCATATGTAATGCCTTGTCGTACATAAGTGTCTACACCAGCCCATATTGTACAATTTAAATGCCTCCCTCCACCCATAATGCATATTTTTACCTTTTGTAGGGATGTCACGCCCTATTGTACAGAGTTACGTATAAGTTACGTGCCTTCAGAGTTACAATAGGTAACATCTGCCATGCACATGGGCAGTGGGAACCATAGCCAGACTTACACATGCCGCATGCGTAAATTGTCGTTATTAAGTCTGGATCAGGCCCAAGGTCTATAAATGACCAATCAATACCATCACATTGTGGTCTACGAGAATTAAAATGGGGTGATAGATATATTCGTTTTGTGTCCAGGAATATACCCTATTGTTCCTATAATCTTCCTTTACTTTTTTTGCATCTTAAAAGCTAAAGGACCATCTTCAAATTGTTGAATATTAATTAAATTTTGCTCGCCCATTCACTGACTTATCCAATAATAATATCTGTGAGCTTGATTTTTCCAACTCCTCAAGCTACTGCATATCTTGTCAAAATCATTATATACACATATCCAAGATGGAGGTTGTTCAAATCAATGTATAAGGTAATTATACAGCAGGTGCGCAAAGCAAGGGGAGTTTGCACAAAAACAAAACAAGGCCTGGCACCCTAGCCATTACCCAGCGACTAACCATAATCTTCTATCTGCAGATACATGATAAGCCACCAGCCACTTACAAGGCTTCTCTGTTTGGTGGTCCTAACTCTAAAAATCAGAGTCCCAACTATGGGTCATAAATCATATATTTTTCTAAATTGAGAGCTCACCCATGGCAAAGGTTCCTTAAGTCTCCAAAACAGTCACTCAAAGACAATAAGAAATAAATATGAGGAGAGAAAAAGCGCTGATAGGTGTAACTGTAAACAAATAAATGAAATAAAATATATTGCGGCATACAGGGTTAATGTATAGAAACCTGAAGCACAATGGAGTCTCTAAAAAGTTCTTGAAACAATGATAGAAGACTTGTTAGGTCCTTGATGGTATTTTTAGAAGGACAATTTCTTATACGGAGCTTTAAACGATTCCTCATAGGCATCCATAATATAAAAATAAAGATAAAGATAAAAATTGAGAAAAGAGAGACATGATTAAACAACGCCCAGATACCAAGTATATAGCGGTTTAAAAAAGAAACACTTTAAAATCTTTTTAAATTTCAAGCAATCTTTACTGGGGTTAAAAAATATAAACATATACACATAAAATTAGAAGTCCCTGGATAACGATAGATCAGCGTACCCTTAAGTCCAAGTGGGAGTCACTCAAAGACAGCACTCCCTTTCAGCTACTATCCCAGACACGCTTTATAAAATTTTATATAAAAAACTAGTAAAAATGTAATAACTGATTTTGTTAGTGGGGTCTAAAGAAGAAGGTTTGCAGAGGAATATAATCAGGACTACAAAATAGATGAATGTGCGCCTGGCCATTTTTCGTGTTTTGGTTTTGTAGTTTTTTTTTCGTGTTTTGGTTTTGGATTGGTTTTGCCAAAACCACCCTTCTATTGTTTTGGTTTTGGTTCTAAATAATAAAAAAATAAATCATAAAACAACTAAAATCACATAATTTGGGTTGTTTTTGTTCCTACAGTATTATTAACCTCATTAATATTAATTTCCACTTGTTTACAATCTATTTTGAATACCTTACAGCTCACAATCTTGTTTTTTATCCAGTTTAGGCCAAAAGGTTGGCTGGATGACTAAGCTAAGCGACAGAGATCACTTTCTGATTGCCGCTCAAATCTGTCCGCAAAAAGACAATCGGTCACACACTGAGGTTGGGAAGAGCACAACCACAGTATAGCAGTGCCCCTATACAGTACACAGCCCCTATACAGTACATAGCCCCACATGGCAGCCTCTTGTCACACAGCACCACAGCTATACCCACATGTAACCCCATAATATGTCTCCAGCCCCCCAGTAACCCCATCACATGGCTCCAGCCCCTTAGTATTCCCCCATCATATGTCTCCAGTATCACCCATCATGTCTCCAGACCCCCAGAATCCCTCATCATATGCCTCAAGCCCCCAAGAATCCCTTATATTTCCAGACCGCCAATAACCACATCACATGTCTCCAGCCCCTTAGCATCCCCATCATATGTCTCCAGCCCCCAGTTTCACTCATCATGTCGCCAGACACCCCCAGATTTCCCCATCATATATCTCCAGACCTCCAGAATCCCCCATCATGTCTCCAGACTGCCAGAAACTCCATCACATGGCTTCAGCCCCTTAGTATCCCCCTATCATATGTCTCCAGCCCTCCAGTATCACCCATCATGTCTACAGACCCCCAGAATCCCCAATCATAGGTCTTCAGCCCCCCAGTATCACCCATCATGTCTCCAGACCCCTCAGAATCTCCCACCACTTGTTTCCAGACCCTCTCTGTGAGCAATGCCCCAACCCTGCGAGGTCCAACAGTGGGCTCACAGGGTTTTGCCTCGATTACCTTGGATCCCAATTTTCGGGTGGGTTCGAGTTCTCAGAAATCCGAACTCGCTCATCTCTAAAAATAATGAATCAAAACTCTGTTAAACTCATTAAAAAATTTTTTTTTCAAAATTGCTAAAAAAGAAACCCAGCTAAAATCATGAATTTATATACATTTTTGCTTTTACAGTATTAATAACATCAATAACATTAATTTCAATTTCTAGTCAAATTGGACCACATCATAGCCCACAAGATGGTTTTCACCTGTATTGGCTGTGCAACTAAACTAAGCAAGTAGCAGCACAAACACCAGGTAGTTTAAAATACTTACACATCTATGAAACATAATGGCACTACAGTGACAAGCAGGGTGGCAATTAAAAAATACTACCCCATAGAATGTTCTGATTAATTCAAAAAGTAAAAGACTAGTAGGAAAAGTGGAAGTAAGTAAAGTGGATGCAAGGAAAAGGCCAATCCAATACAAAAAGAAAAAAACATCTTCTGGACCCCTGTACAAATCATTTATGATTTGACATGCATGAAAATTCATAAACTACAGTAAAACAGTAAATAATAAATTAATAAAATAATTAATGATGAAGAAATACCTTGTACAATGTAATGTACATTTACTGTACACAATGATAGTACCACCTCCTCTAAAAACCCCAAATAAATGTGACACATTCAAACCTCACACATGACACGTCCCACTATTACTGAGTGGCTACAAACATTTCTGGTTATAAACAGAAAGTTTGAAATGAAATAGAATGATAAAAGCCTTATACAATCTAATTTACACTGTACAGAGACAGGACAAACTCACCTAAACACGCAATATAAATGTGATGTCACACTATTAGTGACTCACTAGGAAAAATTCAGCTTTAATTAAAAGTGTAATTATTAAATAGAATGTTGGTGATATGCCAGCCCTGTACAATCTAATGTACACTGTCCATACAGTATGTCCAGTATGTACACTGTACAGACTGTACCATCTTCTTCAAACACACAAAATAATTTTGCAGTGTGCAGTTACTAATAGTATTGCAGATAGCACAAATGCTACTCTCTTCTGCTTTTAAAACAATTCAGAGCCCTAATTAGTGGTGTTGATTTATAGTAGCGAAGGTCACTACTCACAAAACTATATAATATACTGTATGCAAAGCTATAACTATAACTAGCTTGGCTACCAAACCACAAGGGTATGTCTTTCATAGATTCCAAACAATGCGAGACTGTTATCCTATACTCTCTTATCAGAAATGGCTGAAAATCACAAAGGAGTGACTTACAAAAAATAATATAAAATAAAAATAATATAATAATATAATATAAAATATTATAAAATACAAAACCGAGAGATCCAACATTTCTGAGAAAATTTAATTTTGGCTCCATTTGGGATCCAAAGTTGGTTGAAGGAAACAAGTCCTGTCTCTGTTTGACTCGGTACCCCAAAATTAGGATTTGTCAGATTTCACATAATTCAATTTCACATAATTTGAACCAGTAAAATACATTTTACTTTCAGTTATTTTACCATATTATTGTAAGGTAAAGTAACTGAAAGTAATATGTACTTTTACTCTTTACTATTCATTTACTATTCATTTTCTAACAACACAGCAAAGAATATAAAAAATTAAACCTCTGACTGTTTCTCTCTAGTAGTCTTTCTCATCTTTTTATCGAAATTACATTTTAGGTCACAAAACTTTTACAGTTTCCTAATCTACATTTCCACATCTAAAAAAAAACAGTTGGAAATTAATTTCAACACCAAACTTGGTTTTATAGAGCTATTTTAAATTGTAATGACCTCTGAGTCTTCTTCCTCACTAAACCAACACTTAACTTTCAATGCGTCCTGCTAACAAATATTGAGTTTTAGGTAACGGCCTGTAAAACTAAATGATTATGTTCTTAATAAATGCATATAGAAAAACATGTGAATCATTTCAATCGCAATAAAAAGTTTTATTCATTTGAGAAAAATCAATCATTAATTTGAATTGCTCCATTTAAAAGTTTAAAACTAACTACAGTATTAGTTTCATTCTTTCTGAAAACTTCTTTTCAGATATTAATCTAACCCAGCCCATTCCCTTCACAAGCAGCTAAAAAAAATATTGATTTTTTTATTTAAATTAAATTTAAAATCAGTACAGAAATCTGGATCTTGAGGATCCACATCCATACCGAACTTTTGGAATAATTGCAAAAAGCATGTATCCCTTGTCATGACGTCATGGACCCTATAAATGGGGCCTCTAGTGGCCGAATGCTCATTAGCATCGGCACCCCTGGACTGAAAGGAGGAAGTCGTCGCGGCAACAGACTGAGGACCAGACAGAAGAACTCCAAGCAACTGGGACCGGACCTTCAAGCAACTGGGACCGGAGCTTCAAGCAACTGTGACCGGAGCTGCAATCAACTCTTCCAGATATCCTAGCAAGTCATCCCAAGATGGATGACTGCAGAACGGTGAGTCAATAATACTCTTTTTTCATTTTTACACATAGCAACCACATTACACATAGGGTATATGTAACGGAGTAGCCACCTGTTATTTATTTACATATAAGGGGGATACATTATGCACTTTAAATGTATGTTTAACAATGTAATGTGTTTTAATGTAACTATTGTGTGTTTTTTTAAATGTTTATTTTTTTTTTACACATACGGCATAGCGCAGCATGGTTATAACCATGATGACGCCTTGTAGTACTATCAGCGCATATATGCTAAGGGTTACAAGCATGATGCAATTGTCTTTTTTAATATGTTGGCATGCGTTTTTAAGCTAAAGTGTTTGGTGCTTTCAATGAGAGCCCCACACACACAATGCGCTTTTTAAAAAAAAGCCCTTTCTGGACGATCTATAGGCGATTTTGTAAAATCACTTTTAGTGAATCTGGAAAGGCCTATGTTTTACAAGGCAAACAGCTGGACGATTTTTTGCCAGCGATGTTTGCTATGTCGCTTTTGCTAAAGAATCAAGTCCCAGGAATTTGCCTTTAGTGAATGTGGCGATGGCATAATCGCAGGCAAATTCCCGGGACTTTGGTCGATTTTAGCAAAAGTGACCTTACTAAATCTACCCCTATGTGTCAGCACATAAATAAAAAGGTGGCATTTATTCATTTATATATATATCAATTTAACAATGTATTAAATCGAAATACAAATGAAAGCATGGATGAAGCATGGATGTTTTAAATTAAAATATTGATATATAAGTTAATAGCAATCAGCATATAGGGCCTTATATACTAAGGGCGATTTGAGTAAAGTCGCCGGGGATTGCAGTAGTTTGCCGGCGATTTTCAAGTCTCCGGATTTACTAAAGCAAAATCTCCACCAAATCGCTGAAGTTGAGTGGAGAATAAAATCTCCGGTGTGTAAATTGCTCTTGCAATTTTTTGCATGAGGGACGTACAAATCTCTGTATTTACTAAGGGGAGATTTAGTAAATCTCTAATATTTGTTAAAAAATCACGAGAGATAATTTAGATGTATGTGATTATCGATTTCATAGAAATTGGCACTAGCTTTGCTTTTTTAAGCACCCATCAGCTGCAAAAAAAAGTTAAAAAAATGGCTCCCCAAAACAAAAATGTATTCTGCAGCATGCAATTAACCCTAAGCATGCTGAAGATTCAAGTACTATAAGGCACAGCATGCCCTTTTATCGCAAGGCATGCTGTGCCTTCTAATACCCTAAGGGTTAAAAGCCTGCTGCCGCTACCACAATGTGCAGCGATAATATAAAAATAAAAACCTTGCCCCTCCGATGTACTAAAAATTGTAAATGTAAGCTTACAATAAATTAACTGACCCCTCCATAGTTAAGACTAAATAAAATGCCACCTCCATACCTGCCATTAAATAAAATGGCACTTCCGTACCTGCCATTAAAAAAAATGCCATCTCCGTACCTGCCTTAAATAAAATGCCACCTCCGTATCTGCCATTAAATAAAATGCCACCTCCGTACCTGCTAAGTACTAAAATGCCACCTCCGTGCCTGCCAAGTACTAAAATGCCACCTCTATATTAAAGCAAAGTAATAACATGCCACCTCCATATTAAAGCAAAATAATAGCACGCCACCTCCGTATTAAAGCATAAATAACATGACACCTCTGATGCATATAATACATTACCTGTGCCTGGATCCATAAAAATTTAAATAAGTAAAGGCCAACTACTTTTATATTGTAAAGTAGCCTCTTATTTGTTATATTGTAAAATTAGATTACAGTTAAATAATGATACATTTTAATTAAAAAGTATTTTAGAAATATTCAGCATACTCACAGTTCTGTGGTCTTCTTTCAGGTCCTGCATGGATCGGGACTCCGGCTCCTCTTCATAGATGACACTGCTCCAGATGACGTCCATCCTCTTCATTGTCCATCTGGTGAATGACTTTTGCCATTACAGGGTCCATATTTATAAGGTATGAGGCGCCACGGAGGTGGCATTTTATTTAATGGCAGGTACAGAGGTGGCATTTTATTTAATGGCTGGTACAGAGGGGTAAGGTTTTTTTTTTTAAATGATCATTTAACCCTTGTCATGCTGCCGCTTAGGGTACTATAAGGCATAGCATGCCCTGCAATACAAGTGCATGCTGTGCCTTTAATTACTTGAAGCTGCAGCATGCTAAGGGTTAATTGCATCCTGCAGAATACATTTGTTTAAGCATAATAAAATTTTAGCTAAACTCTAGCAATGTCCCACAATTTTGCAAGGCTTCGTCGCGGCAAATAAACCCTTTATAAATCGCCAGATTTGTAGATTGAAAGCCGCTGGGGGAAATCAACCCTTTGTAAATTCAGTGATTTTTTACAAAAAATCGCCCCCAAACACCAGCAATGTTCTGCAATTTTTGGGGGCGATGTAACTCAGCCCTTAATGAATTAGGCCCCTAATCTTTTATTTTGTTTACTTTTAAAAATGACAGTGGACAAAAAGAGAATGAAAAACAATGTTGTATATATAACACATCTGTCAGTATTCAGCCAATATATCTGAAATATTAAAGTTTGTGACTGTAATATGTCCTTAAAGCAAATTAACATTGTGTAAATTATGGAAAAACAATTATAGTTGTCCATAAGGGAATTAAACTGATTTCATACAATAAAGACTTTAAATCCTGACAGGATTAAAAAGGTTTTTTTTTGTTTGTTTTTTATTAAAACCAGCATTTATGCAAGTCAAAGCTATTAAATGTAATTCATATATTGGAAATAAGTTTGAGTTGAAAGATTAAAGACTAATTAGATCAGTTAATACATGTTTAGGGAAATAGTTGAGTAGTAGCGTTTTTTCCAGCTGTGGTGTATTTTTATTTTATATAAGTATTAACTTCATCAACTTATTAGCAAATGTCATTTTGTGACCTTCTTTTTGTATTTATCCAGAGAGATAACAATGATCTCCTGCAAATTAGCACATTTATCATATATAATATATAATTT
>WWET01000464.1:244200-259407 GCA_011038615.1 Limnodynastes dumerilii | reverse complement strand
TTCAACAAAAAGGATCACGTGCAGTAACAAATAGCCTTTTAATGAAAATATCCTAAAGGCATTGATATTATCAATGCTTATTACATGTGATAGTGTTTATTATTATTTTTTTAAATAGGCAATAATTCATACTCTACTCTAAATAATTTGTGAGAGTACAAGTCCCTTGATATTAATTTGACCTTTATAAAAACACTTGGCCTATGGGCTTGCATTTAAATATTGTGACATATATCTGCTGTGACTTCTACTATCCCCATGATTTATAGTAAGGAATGCATTGTGTGATCTATTAAAAGTATATTTTTCATTAAATGAACTGTTTTCTGTTTTAAATAAAAAATTAGGAATGTATACTTCATTAGTCTTTAGGTTCAGTGATTGTTCTTTCTTTGTTTGCAAATATATTAGTCTATTTTCTTTCTGCGAATAAAGAATCAATATGTGACACTCCACTCCTCTCCAGTGGCTCTCCTTAGAATGATGATAGAGACTATGGAAGCTTTTGGCACTACTCCAAGTCCCCTGGTGTGAGAAAACAGCTCATAAATCAAGTTAATTGAGATTTTCTTAATTGCTTTAGCACTGGTTAAAAAACAACTGATATCTTGCTTATATTTTCAGACAAGGGTATTAAACAGTATAGATTTGTTAGATGAATTTTGGATTACTTCTAAAAAAACATTTCAGATTTGTGTATTTACATTATGCCCTTGTAATGTTCACTGATTCTATTAGGAAAACCTTACATTAACGACAACTTCCTTTTTATAGAATAAATCTCTGATTATAATGGCAGACTTATATACCTCTTAAATATCTCAGGATAAGGGGGTTTCAGAGCTAGCATTATTTTAACTCAATATACACAACTTTTACCCTGTGTTGCTTTTTATTTCCTTTGGGAAATAAATTGAAAGTCACATTTCCTCTATGAAGAGATCAAAGGAAGACATTACATTGACCATTATGGACATTCCATGGCCACAATATATGTGTTGATAACTGTGTTGTGCATTTTCTGAATCAATTTGTCAGAGCACCAACAAAATGGTCCAAAAAACCTCAAGGTTAAGAAATCATAGACAATCAAAAACTTAGAATTACTGAATGAACTGAATAGCTTGAATGTAAAAATGTTATATTTGTTATAATATACTTTATATTGTAGACATATCCCAGCTGCAATATTTACTGCCCCTGGGCCAGATCCTAAACTACGTGCGCGAGCGATTTTACGCTAACCGCTGATGTAAAATAGCCTATTAGTATTTACTGCGCATGCGCGGCAGATGTTACACCACGTAACTCTGAATGTGCATACCAGCCTAGTATCAACAGCGCAATTAGAAGCAAAGGGGCGTGATAGCCATACAACACCCATGATTGCGCTTCGAAGGCGGAGTGAGGCATTTAAATCGTGCAGTATGGGCGTACTTAGGCACTTACATACGTGAAGCCATTACGGTCGTCAGTAGTTACGCTTTGAAAAGTTAAAGCTGGAATCTTTATGGGCCAAGGTTTAAGCTGTATTCTTCCAGATGCTATGGGGGAATAGCTAAACTTCATCAAGAGGATTGTGACCTACAGACCAAGGAGGGAAAGGAGGCCTGGGTATGGTGAACCCAGTGACCTTCTACTTAACCACCTTTCTTTCCCTTCACCTGAAAAGCCTTCTCTTGGAGGCTCCTCCTTGGTCGGTAGAGGGCTTTCATACCTGAGTAGGTCCCTTCATCATAGACTGGATGAGTGGAGGGTCAGTTAAAAGCTTCAGAGTCCCGCATGGCTACCTCCCGGCCAATGTCTCTCTAGGTTTGAAGGTGACAAGGAGATAGCATGTGAAGGTGGGAGAAGTCAAAAACTCCTCTAGAAGGAGCTGGAATGGAGAATTTTGCATTCTTACTTTTGGGAGGACTGCCCGAGTTATGTTTGCTCAGAAGGTATTTCCCTGGTCACTGACAAGAGGATACCTCTGAAGTTCAGGGACATTGCTTGGCTCTCGTTTCATGAAAAGCTCTATGTTAGGGGGAACTTGAAGTATAGGAATGCTGATGATCGTGGCTGCCCACGTGAGGAGTGTCCAGGGAAGGTGGAGACTATGGACCATTTCTTGCTGCAGTGTCCCTTTAACATCAAAATTTATAGTAGAGTTTCGGGTCCTTTGGGTCTCACGTGCCTTTTGGGTCTCAGTTACCCTGAGTGGGTTTACGGAGCACAAAGGAGGTGGAAGCAGTTTGATTTAGTTACACTTTTTCTAGTTAGTGTAGTTATTAGATATTACACATGGAATGCACGGTGTAAGATCTCCATTCGTCAGAAAGTCCTCCCTGTCGAGGTGGTTGTGGATGATATTCTGCACGAGGTGGGTAAGAGTTGGGGTAAGGAGAAACAGAGGATAGATGCCGTCAGGTGGGCCAGGCTTTGGCATATCCTGAAACCCCCTTAGAGGGTGGCAGAAATTCAATGATCTCCTGTCTATGGCCTTTGTCTATCCTTTTGCACCCCCTTAAATTTTTTGATTATGAGAAAGAATTTTTAGTTGAGTGGCTTACGTGCAACTAAAAAGGTTCATTACTTCTTCTTTGGTTGTATTCGAATTATAAGTGTGTGGTATTTAGATCCTTCATGTTTTTTTAAATTTGATAATGGCTAAAATGTATTTCCCCTATGGGGACAAGCTTGTTTCCTATGGAAAATTATTTGCAAAGCAGTTGTATGCCTTCTGTGAAGGCTAATTTGTTATTTATACATGAAGGAATGTTTATGTATTGTTTTCTGTATTTGTTTTTAAGATGGAATAAAACAAAATTTCCAATATAAGACCTAGTTAACAGTTTGCCTACAAATACTCGGGGTGCTGCCTGCTGAATGGTTAACAATTTATAGTTTAGGGAAGGGACTAAGGACCTGATCCAGACCTACGCCCGCCGTCGCTAGGACGATGGGCGTAAGCGTAAGATCGGCTGAAAAGCCGATCTGCGCATGCGCCGGGCAGATGTTGCCCGGCCTAGCTACGGCAATGCCCGATCAATGATCGGACGTCCGTAGGAACAGCATAGGGATGCTGGAGGGGGTGTCCCCCTAGCGTCCCTACGTTAAGGTTAGTGAAGGTGGGCGGGGGAGGTAATATAATGAAGGAGGGCTTAGCGGTAGTTACCCATTGTTTACGCCAGCTGAAGTTAGGGTAGCCTTCAGCCAGCGTAAGCAATGGGAAATACGCCCACACAGGGGGGTGTCGGGGAGAGTGGACGTCGATACGCTGTGCTTTAGTAAGCACAGCGCATTGGCATAGGTCTGGATCAGGCTCTAAAAAACTTATATAACTGTGCTTGCCCCACATACTTTCTGGTTAGTCACTCCTAGAGTTTATTTAGTCCCGCGCACAGGAAGCCTTTTCCAGATTTTTTTCCAGAGCCACTTTATTTTCTCAATTCGCCCCTGGTAACGGAGTATAAGTGAAATTAAAGTCGTACTCACAAATGATGCTTATCATATGTATCTGCCGAGCAGCTGTGCACTCAGGACACAGGTCTCGTTGGGCCTGGGGCGTCCACAAGTTATGGAGTCTGAGCGGTTCTGACCTTGCTCTCCTTTTGGCTTCACCCTCTGTTGTGCATTGGTGCCTCCTGTCGGGAGCTGGGTGCCACGGCTGTTTAACACAGAAGTTGGGAGTCACAGACAAATATAAGTCTTAGGGGAAAAAACTTCTATATGTATAGCCTCCAGGGACAGTATATATGACTTTAGCATGCTTCCACAGATCACCACTCTGAAAGAGAGGCTACATCCTCAAAATGCATCAAAGTTGATCTCCAGGGGCCTCATTTACAAAAAACGATTTGAGGCAGCGATTTCAAATCGTTCAATCTTGCGGCGATTTAGCCGCGATTTTTTTTCTGAAATCGCGAGATTCACTAAGAATCGATTTAGCCGCGATTTATATCAAATCACATGAGTTTCATCAAGTTGAAATGTACTAAATCGCTGTGATTTTCAATAGAAAACCACCGCGATTAGCCCTTTAACAAATCGCGGCAAATTGTGGCAGATAGAAATAATTCTAAGTGCTGCATGGCTGAAAGCTTTAGTCATGCTGTACTGATAGAACTACAAGGCTCAGGATTGATAAGCCTTGTAATAATATCAGCGGCAGCATGGTTAGGTTTCTAACCATGCGTGGGTGCGTGTAGTGTGTGAAAAAAAAAGTTACATTAAACATACATTAAAGATTTACACAAAGTATGCATGTAAACAAGAATTATTCCCTAACTAACAATGTTCCCTACTGTGTGCACTTACCTCCGGTGGTCATCTCTCCTAATCTAAGTGTAATGTATGCAGTGTATCGTGTGTAAAAGAATAAAATCTTTGGGCACTCACAGTTTGCAGACATCTCTCAGAGGAAGCACTTCTGTATGCGAAGAATGTTCATCTGTTGATTGAAGGGTTCAGCTTCAGTGGAGTCTCTGCTGCAGATGTCCGGGTCTCTTCTGATGTTGGCACGATGCTGGTAAGCTTCTACTGGGCATCCTGGCTGCTGTGTATGACAATGAGGTCGCTAGGGAGCAGTGTTTTTATAGTAGAGATGACGTCAGTTACATTGGTCCTCTACTGTTTCTGACGTCATCTCTACTTAGAACAGCCCTATTTTGATAGGACCGCTTCCTCCCAGTCAGTTTCGAACTAAGTAAAAAAAAGTACCCTAATCCTTTCCCTAATTCTAACCCTAACTCTCCCCTTTCATTACCCTAAACCAAACCTGGGCAATGTACGGCCCGCGGGCTACATACGGCCCTTTGGCAATCCCTGCCTGGCCCGCGTAAATTTTTTTGTAAAGCCCTGCCGCACGGTATATGCGGCAGGGCTTTTCCAGCACAGTACAGGAAATACAGGGCTCCGGAGCTCTGTAGGACCAATCCTGTCACTGAGAATGGCAGTGACCAAACCTATGCGGTCACTGCCCTTCTACAAAGGAATTTTGGTCCTACAGGGCTCCCGTAGGAGCCCTGTATTACCTGTACTTCCACACTACATGACTCATCAGAGGGGAGAGACAACTGGACAGCGCCGCCGAGGAAGACACCAAAAGGTAAGTAATTGAAAAGAAATAATTAAGAAGCAGATATGGATGGCTGGGCATAATAAGGGTAAGATATGGATGGCTGGGCATAGGAAGGGACAGATATGGATGGCTGGGCATAATAAAAAGGGGCAGATATGGATGGATGAACATAATAAAAAGGGGCTGATAGGGATGGCAGGACAAATAACACCACAATTAATAAATTTACATGAATATTTACAGAATAATTTTAAACTTCTGATTAGTAGTATCTTATCAAAATATATCATTTGTTGCTTTTAATAATGGGAGAAAATTAATATTAAGCATAATTAAGTTCAAGTTATCATTGGTTCGGCCCTCCAACACAATTCAGATTTTTCATGTGGCCCCCTATAGAAATTAATTGCCCACCCCTGCCCTAAACCTAACCGCAGCCTGACCCTAAACCTCCCTTCCTTGCAGCCTGACCCTAACCCTCCATCTCCCACAGCCTGAACCTAACCCTCCCTCCCCCGCACCCTGGTGAGGTTACTCACCTTTCCCTGTGGTCCAGCGATCCGACGGCGGAAGGATATCGCAAATCGATATTTGCGACTAAGAATAGGTGAAGTATGCCGATAGGCTTAATCAAGCATTCTAAAGAAAAAAATTATTAACTGGGTACGATTCGAAATAGGGACATCCGAATAGGAACTTTCGGATGTCCCTATTTTGGAAATCAGCAGTTCTAACCAGGGTCTTCCACCGTTTTATTATACCCTACAAAAAAATAAAATTTACATTTAACGTGATTGTAATCATACTGAAGGGAACCGTGAAAAGAAAACCCAAAGTTTAGACATAACACATGCCCCAGAATGTGTTTTCTTCTACTCTGTTAATGATTGACCTTTATTTTAACCACTTAATGCTGGTATTTTAAGTAATTGCTTGAATTGCACTCATTGTGTTTGTTAAAGCATCCTTAGCAACTTCCATTAGTAATTAATCTTTTCCCTACTTCTGACAGCATAGTTTACATTATTGATTCCTCCACCAATTAGCTATTTTACCCTTTTACAAACTGACGCGCAGTCTGCAGAAAGACTTACTGGAGGTTGTGTTGGCAAACATGCATGCCCTCAGGTGCTTTAAACAAGAGCATAATTGCTTAATTAATTAACATATAAAAGTAGTTGTATAAAATATTTAGATCTCCATTTGGGACGTTTTACATATGGATATTCTGTTCACATCTAATCAGAGTCCAGATATGGAAATGATGATTGTTTTAATGCATCACTTGCCTTGTTATAAAGTGTAATGACAAGAACTGGAACAAACGCTAAAAATTATAATCTAAAATCTGAAACATTTCCATCCATTCACAAATTACTTTATAATGGTATAAATGTATGGAACTAACTAAAAATATAAGTTCATAAACTATTGAGGTATATATTTTGTTATCATCATCATCATCATCAATTATTTCAGTAAATAATTAATTAATACTGTAATACTAAAGGAATAGCAAAAAATCTATTATGAAATGTGAACATTGGGCCGTATTCACAGATCCGTTATTATTATACGCACGTACGTTGCAAGGCAACACCCATGACACTCCTCTTACATGGACAGTGACTTACGCCTCCATAGGGAACCCTTATCTCTACGTGTGTATTTACGTGCTTATAATACTTACGCACGTGCATATGTAACTAACTAAACGCCCCCTCAAATGGTCATTTAAATGCCTCCCCCACCCACTTTCATGTAATTTTGTCCATATGGATTTCAACCACACCCCTTCACATGTATGTCCCCAAGTGCAATTCACGCGTATGTGCCTAATAGACTTCCATGCGTAAATTCAACGTAAATAGCTTAAATACTTAAATAGTTACTACGCATGCACAGTTAATCCAATCCTAAAAATACTTTCCAATAGATATGACCCTCCAAGACTTCAAATGCATCCACTTTACTCCTTACTCTTTAGACCATCCATCCCCATTCAAAGCTACTCTATATGTGCCCCCATTTAAGAAGTAGGACCCTATTTTCACATATGGTCAATCTAATTGCCAGTCCGATGGCTATGCTCCTGTGTAAAAGCATTCTTAACTTTGATTATTCTTTGTCTATTTTACTCACTCCCAGCAATATTTTGGTGTAAAAAAGGGTCTTAAAAATGTAGCTTTAGAAAATAAATATACAGTAAATGTAATCTGCTCTAATATACAGCGCATACTACGTATGCAATCTACGTACAGAAATGGTACGTAGATAGCATAAATAAGCTACCACGCATGCGTAGTAGCTCAATTATTAAAACAGCGTACCTAAGACAAAAACTACATAACTGTGAATCCAGACCAAATTTAAAGTAAAAAAGTAAAAATGGATCAATAAGAGTAGTACAAAAAAAACAAAATATATATATATATATATATATATAGAAATAAATAGACAATACTGTTTAAAAAAGGAGGTCCACCCAGGATGAAAAGTCCATACCCCAGTGTGAGAGATGGAATGATGAGGTCTGTGAGTGTTACAGCTGCCGCTGCTTTATGCAGACGGCCAGCTGATCTGTTTGTTTCTCTCCCGGTCCCTGCCGATACAGCAGCCGCTGTTATGCACAGACGGCTAGCTGAATTCTTACCCGTTCCCTCACTCCCCACTCTGGCGCACTCTGCAGTCACTTCCCCGGCCGACGGCTTCCTTAGTGATGGTGTCGTAGCAACCAGCTAACGTGGACGCCACATCTCTCCAGGCGCGCACTACACGTTACTATTCCTATTGGCTGCAGTTCCTATCTATTTTAAGCACTCTGACTCTGAACCAATCACTTCCTTGCTGATCTTATTTAACCACCACTAGGTGCCGGTTATAGACTCTGCTAGTCAGTTTCTGTGATCTGCTTCTTCCTTGTGTGCCACGGCCAGTCCAGTCCCGTGAACCATCTTCTGATCATCGTGCTTTGTTCAGTGTTTTCAATTGTCCGCCGCAGTCCGGTCTCTTCCGGACTAGCCCTATTCCCGCTTGTCTTCCTGCTCCCTCACTTTGGGTTTTACTCCGGGTTTCCTCTTCTCTTTCTCAAGTTGGGTTCAACGGGGTACGACCAGGTTATTGGGGCACAGCCAATTCCATCCCCACCATCAGGGGCCCTGGTGAAAACCACCCGATAACAAAGTCTCCGTACCCCGGCAATCGACTCAGTCACTTCTCCTGTAACTTAGGTGGCTGCCTCGTTTCTCACCCAGGTAATCCCGGGGCGCCACTCCAGTTTCTTCTCTCTCTTACGCCCACTCCTGTACTATACCAGGTAAACCCGGAGTGGCGTAACAGTGAGAAGCACTGCCGATACGGAGGAGAGCTGGTCTAATGCACAGGATTGCATGTACAGCAACATTGGAGGAAGGAGATTCAAAACTGCTGCCTCTTACTATAGGTCACTTAACGCGTTTCGGGTAACTCCACCCTTTCTCAAAATCATATGTTTTTCCATTTGGCATTGAAATTGACTGTCTGTTATTATCTGTGCCTACTTAGCGCTAATAAGGTTAGGATTAGGCCTGAAGAATAGACGGTTAAGATTCAGATTCAAGTAGGGAGGGTTAGGTCATAAGCAGTAGATTAAGGTTAGGCTGCAGGACATGGAGGGTTAGGTGTGGGTTAAGGGTAGAGCTAGGATGGAAATGATTACCTGTTGACGGATACTCCTCACAATTACAGGGGTAGCAGAACAGCCACTGCCTAACATGGAGCCTCCAGAAATTGGATGAAGTCGCCATTCAACTGCCACATAATTGTCTGTTGCAAAAAAGTACCAGAAAATCATATCTGTCTAGACTATGTCCCTGTTCACGCATATCTATTGAATGTCATGATGAATTCACACTGATGAAATACAAGTTATCATAGACCGTCCAGCACACAGTTCTGTACAAAGCAAGCATTTCAGCAAACATTGCAATTTAGACATATATGTAAAAACGTTCTACTCCTAAAACTAATAGTTGGAGAAGTGCACCTTTCCTTTTATCAGTTGGGTAAATAGCTGGTATGCACACCTGCAGCAAACAACAACTATAGTAAAACTGTTGGCTGCTGTTGTTTTTGGTATTTTTTATTTACAAAATCAAACCAAAAATGCCCTAATGGATTCCTGTATAACAACTATACACAACTGTCTCCCATGTTCATTATATAGAAAAATATAAAATGACATGAACAAGATATATATGTGTAGAGTGATCCGATTACCAATTTTTTTTAACTATATACCCCACAATAACATGTGAGAGCAATTTCAATGCACCTTTGAACCTGGTCTGTCCTGTCTATAATATACTCTCCCACTCCTTTTGCCTCTACTTTCTCATAGTGTGTGTGTGTGTGTGTGTGTGTGTGTGTGTGTGTGTGTGTGTGTGTGTGTGTGTGTGGCAACCATTGGGAAGAAATATGCCATATTGATGCATTAATGCTGAATTAGAAATAGGAATCTTTGTATTTAAAATAACAAAATTCAAATATAAAATATTAAATACTTCACATAATGTAATAGTTGCAAACCTAAAATTCCCCAGTTTCCATTGTTTCACATGTTATTATGTGCTTTCACAACAAAAAGATGAAAAGCAAATAACAAAAGAATTTAAAAAAACATATTTCTCTAACATTATAATAATAACATTCTGTTGAGAACCTTTTTTTCTTTTATTCTTTATAGAACAAAAAGTAATAGCTTGACTACAGATGTGTTCTGTAAATAGAAAGCTATACAATGCTGTACTACCTTCTACTTGAAATGGTGTAACTATTTCTATGATAACGTGTTCATGTTTTGAAGAACTCTTTACAATGAGGATATTAATTCAGGAGTATTTCCCTGGTGGTTGCCCACTCTTTGGAAAGTTCTTATGTTTATTTATGAGTTTATGTTCTGAGAAAGGATCTGTAGAGGAATTTTGACTAGGTTCATTTAGATGAATGTTTACAGTTCTCTGAACTTGTGCATGACAACAGCAACCTACCACAGAGTATCTCACCTTCAGACTGAATTATTCATAACGTGTACCAAGCAAGGCAACACAGAGGTTTATACTAAGAAGAGATTCAAATGTGATAAAAATTGGATTATATGGTTTTATACTTTACATTAATCTTTTTGAGCATATTATTAATGTTATTAATTGACAGGTTATACTGTACAAAGACAAATTTATATTGACTACAGAACAAACAAGACAGTCAACACAGAACAGTCCAAATCCAGAGAAAAATCGGAAGTGTCACAGAAAAGGGGAATAGGCCAAAGACACTGAGTAAGACCTAGGGCCGGATCCAGACCTGAGAATGTCAGGCACTTATGCACACATGTGCCCTCCAGATGTTACTCTAGTGTTACAATAGAAATGGGCGTTGTTCACCTCTGCCTGCTAAAGTGGGCTGGGTTAAGCATGGTAATTGTACAGTGTGGGAGGGAGCTCCCACACTGGTGTGGATCAGCGGCCATACGGACCGCTGATCTGCACAATGGACTTAAGGCAGGCTTCTGGCAGGTAAGTGACAGAGGGTATGCACTACCCTCTCTCTTTTGGATGGACAGAGCCCCCGCATGTACGGAAAGCGTGCGGGGGGTCTGGATCTGGCCCCTAGATAGTAATAGTGAGAGCACGCTACAAATATCCTACACTAGTAGCCAGTCTGGCATTCCCTAGGGCACAATATAGGAATACCAGGAGAGGCTACATGCGGTGAGAGCACAACCACATGGGAAAGTCAGATGTACAATAGCACAGATTAGTGAAATCAGAACACCAGAATATGAAGTGTAGTGATAGCACAGAATGACAAGCCCTATAACTGAAGAAAAGGAGGCAACAAGGCACAAGGTGGAATAGAGTCTAACTAATTGCCAGATGGAAAAGACTAGTGAAGAAAAGACCAGTTGCAATCTCCGGTTAGAACATGTAAATTGCGAAAAAGAGACATCTGAAAGTTCCTTTTCTGATCTCCCTTTTTCAAATACTTACCAATTTAGACTTTTTTTTTCAATGAAAGGGTCAGTATGCCATATGGCATACTTCACCCATTCACTTTCACAATTAGCAATATCCCTCCACCGCACCTCCACCGCCGGACCAGGGACAGGTGAGTAAACTATCTGTGTGGGGTAGGGAGGTTAGGGTCAGGCTGTAGGGGAGGGAGGGTTAGGGTCAGGCTGCAGGGGAGGGAGGGTTAGGATCAGGCTGCAGGGGAGGGAGAGTTAGGGTCAGGCTTCGGGAGATGGAGGGTTAGGGTCAGGCTGCAGTGGTGGGAGGGTTAGGGTAGTGAAAGGGGAGGGTTAGAGTAAGAATTAGGGAAAGTAGCGGGGGACTATTTTAACTAAGTTTATGGAACACCAAAATCTCGGTGCTTCATGGATTGATTGCAATGCCTCCTCGAGGCATATGCAATCGAAATCCCAGCCAGTTTGCAACTGACTGGGAGGAATCTGAATTTTCGAAATTCAGATTTTCTATGTGGGGACCCACACCCAGAACAGACAATACAACTAGGGAAATAACCACTCAACAAACATGACCAGAAAAAACAGGACATAAAGGTAGAAGGACAAAGACAGGTGAAGACTACTGTAGTACAGTAGTACATTACAGTAATGCAGTAAAAAATGCTGGGAGAAAGACAAGGTCAAAGGAACATGCACATGCCAACGCTGAGAACTGACATAAAATAAAGTAGGAGTAATGCAGGAGACCAAAACACTATAACTGGCAATCATGGGGCAGCTGGTTATTTAAAGACCTTGATAACAAATTAAAGTCTAAAGAAAAGTCCCACCTCTATTCTGATTGGTTGATGTCCTAACTGCCAGGAAACAGTTAGGATGTCCTAATACAGATGATCACCTCTAGGGAAATGGAGAAAACAGTGCCCAGAGGATGTATTACATGGTGTTATAGAGATCCAGCCTTGACATGATCAGCTGACATCCAGGGTGGTTACTGCTCTCTTGCATTTCTACACACACAGGCCGTCCGCCACTTACAAGGCTTCTTTGCTGAACGGTCCTAACTCTAATCTTAACTCTAAACTTTAGAGCCCCAACTTTGGGTCATATATCCAATATCTTTCTAAACCAAGAGCTCACCTCACATGGAAATTCCCAGGTCTCCTAAACTGCCACTCTGAGACCGCACCCCCTCTCAGCTGCAATCCCAGACAGACTTTAAAACACACATCTAAAATGGAGGCCGCAACAAATCAGTTTATAAAGTAATATACACAGCAGGTGCACAAGGCAAGGGGAATTTGCACGAAAAACACAAGATGGCCTCGCTATCAAGAAGATTTAAAAGAGTGAGTAATGATGGTGTGAAGGACCAGGTGAGTTTGGGGTAACCCATGATTCTGTGTATGTATTCCAGTGGTTGAAGGTTTATAGCTAGCAGGGAAACCCTTATCTTCTTCTGGGGTAATGGGTACTGGCACAGCCACCAATGCAGCCAGGAATCTTCAATAAATAGTAAATGCAGCAGTTGACTTAATAACTAATCCCCAATTTACAATCTTAATCACACCCCTTATGTTCTCAAGAAAGAAAATCATGTTTGTAGTTTTAATTAAGACAAAAGGAAAAACTGAATAGGGGCGAGGATGCGTTCAGTGAGTGCTAGGGCTCTGCATAAAGAAGTGCTGGTGATGTGACAGAGAATGGCATAAGAAATGTTATCATATAAATGAATCCAGAATTCAAGAGCCAATTAAATACAGTATTCTTGCTGTACATTAATTTTTCTTTAAAGTCCTTAATACCTAGGGTGCTCCAACATTGTGGGGGTATAAAAATAAGAGGTGGGTAAATGTAAATAATTTAGTATATATATATATATATATATATATATATATATATATATATACACAAAATTGAGGTTTCGCCAAGTCAATTTATAAGGTAATTTGGAGCAGGTGCTGTAAGGTATGGGGAATTTACACAAACACAAAAAAAACACCCCAACACTCTTGCAATTAACCAGGAACAAAACATAACTTTCTATCTTTAAAATAAAAGTTAGAGAATTTGTTACATACATCTGCAGATAATTGATAAGCCACCAGCCACTTACAAGGCTTCTCTGTTTTTGTGGTCCTAACTCTAAAACTGTCAGTATACCACCAAAACAGAGAAGCTTATAGTTTGCTGCTGGTTAATTGCAAGAGTGCTGGGGTAGATATATATAGTGGCTGAGAGAAAGGATGCACTCCACAGTCTAATATTCCATCAACATTTAATGTTGTACACCGATATTTCAGAGGTCTATCAGCCCCTTTCAGCGGCGGATTGGCAATAGGCCTTACTGGGAAGTTTCCCGGTAGGCCGGTACCCTCATGAGGCCACCTAGAGGCAGCCTCATCGCTACATTTTTTTTTTTAATGACAGCAAAATCAGCAGCAGCTGCTGCATCCTATCATTGGCCCAGCGCAGGTCCTGTACTGCAGAGGCCTCTCAGTATACCCACTTCACCCGAGAGGCCTGTTGCTGAGTGGGGTAGAGGCAGCCTCAATATTGACTGCCTGTTTCTTTGAGGCATCGTCTGGAACTGCCCCCTGGCAACTGTAAGATGATCTCTTATGTCTATGCGGAGCTGCTCACTACAGGCTCTTCAGTCTTCAGTATCAACAGGTACACAAGTGTGTGTGTGTGTGTTTATCTGGAGTGTACTGTGTGTGTGTATATATCTGGAGTGTACTGTGTGTGTTTGTTTATCTGGAGTATACTGTGTGTGTGTTTAATAGGTATATGCGATGTGTGTGTGTGTGAATATGTATATGAGATGCACTGTTTATGTGTGTGTGTGTGTAAATGTATATGGGCTGTGCTGTGTGTATGTATATGGGATGTACTGTGTGAGTGCGTGTGTAAGTTTATGGGATGCATTGTGTGTGTGTGTGTGTGTGTGTGTGCATATATGGGATGCACTGTGTGTGTGTGTGTGTGTGTGTGTGTGTGTTTGTGTATGTATGTGTGCACGTATATGTGATACGCTGTGTGTGTGTGTATGTGCGTATATGGGATGTACTGTGTTTGTGTGTGTGTGTGTACGTATATGGGATGCACTGTGTGTGTATATGTATATGGGGTCAAAGGCTGAACTACTGTCAGTCACTACCACTGCATTAGTAACCCCTGGATTAATTAATCAGGTTTTTATTAAATTAAAAACCACTGTAGCACAGAGATTAGTTGATTTTTACTATAACTGTGACCATCTCCAGACCTCTAATATATGCCACATGTATACAATTACCTCTAATATATGCCACATGTATACAATTACATGTGGGGTATATTAGGGGTCAGTAGATGGCAGACTGTATAAAGAACATACGGGGTATTAAGTATGTCTGGGAATAGCATATACTGTAATATATGTTGGGTATATTAGGGGCTGGGAATGTCACACTACATACCGTACATAGTGTAAAGAATATGTGGTGTATTTAAGAGGTCTGGGAATGTCATAGACGTTGACAATGACAGATTGTCATTCCCACGCTCCTAATATACCTTCTATATATTATAGTATGTGACATTCCCAAACCTATAATATATCCCACATAGATTAGAGTGTGCCATCCCTGGAAAGCCATCTTCAGACCCCTAATATACCCCATATGTATTACATGTGCGATATATCAGGTGTCTGCACATGGCGCACTATATAAAGTATATGTGGGGTATATTACGAGTATGACAATATATAGTATATAATATATGTGGGGTATATTACGAGTATGACAATATATAGTATATAATATATGTGGGGGTTTTCAGGAAAATGGGAATGGCCCAGTATAATGTACATACAGGGTCTGGGAATAGAACATATTCTAATATATTTGAGGTATATTAGGGATTTGGGAATTGTACACTATATACTGTATATAGTGTGCCATTCCCAAGCCATAATGTAAACCAACTACTATAGTATGTGTTATTCCCAATCCCCTAATATATCCCACATGTGCTTTATATAGTGTGCCATGTCTAGACCCCTAACATACCCCACATGTGCTTTATATAGTGTGCCATGTCCAGACCCCTAATATACCCCACATGTGCTTTATATAGTGTGCCATGTCCAGAC
>WWET01000464.1:222485-242735 GCA_011038615.1 Limnodynastes dumerilii | reverse complement strand
CATAGCTCAAACAACAAAAGTTGGCATATAGTAATATTGAACACATAATCACTTCACTATCCTGCAAACAAATATATGGAATATCATAAGCACATTCTGTTATTAAGTCAGGAAGCACTGTAGGGGTAAAAGTGAAACCCCTGCGGAATGCTAACCCATAGCTCAAACAACAAAAGTTGGCATATAGTAATATTGAACACATAATAGCATCACTATCCTGCAAACAAATATATGGAATATCATAAGCACATTCTGTTATTAAGTCAGGAAGCACTGTAGGGGTAAAAGTTTATTGAAACCCCTGGGATGAACCATATGCAAAGTAAAAATTCATTTTAATTATTTTCTCAGAAGCATTAAATTCTGGTCACCCCTATGGGTCTGTAATGGTACGTGATCAATGTGTGTTGGCATTTAACAAAATGCTTGGCCACCGGTTTGTCCAACACCCCTAATTGCAGTGCGAGTCTTATAGCCCAACAGGAAGATTAAGCCTTTCAAGTAAAGTCTGCCTCGTCTTCCCAACATAATAAAAAACACACGACCACCTCAAAAAATAAACAACAAATTTTGTCTTGCAGGTAAGTACATGGTTGATCCTAATTTTTTTGCTGGACCATGGATGAAAAAAAAACTTTCCCAGTTTAAGATGTCTAAAAATGATCAAAGCATTTGTAACAGCCAGGAGCTTTGGAAAGGAAGGTAACAGTTTTAGATTTAATGTTGGGGAAGTTGGCATATTGGGTGCCGTAAAAGTGATATATAAAACCTGATATAAAAACAATTATAATCGCTAAAAAATATATTACATCAGTGGAACACAGTGATAGATCTGATAAAAAAAATAAACAGAAATAAAGTGCTATAAATAAACAAAATCAGTTTTTTAAGATACAATGTGTTATATATATGATTTTAAGATATAAGACTTTACAGATAAGCCAAGTCTATTGATGATGTGATATTCCACAAGACATTTGGGTTTAGATTAGTATGACAGATATAAAGTGCTATGCAAAATCTATTTCTTCAAAATAAGGCACAAACAGTTTGGGAAAATAAGTTTAAAAAGAAGATTAAAATTAAATGAGATGGGCATTTAAAACAAAAAGTCTTGGAAAGAGTTATTCAGTGAGGATATGATAATTTACTTTATAGTATACACAAGAAAAACATTTTCAGGAAAAAGTGCGCACATTCCAAAAATTTCAATTGATTTGTTAACACACATAAAAATGATAAAATGTGAAAAAAAAAAAATGGTAAATGCAAAAGTTACATTAAAAAAAAGTACACTTAGGGGCTGATCCTGAACTACACCGATGCACTGTGCGTGCTAATGCACAGCGTATCTGCATGCACTCCCCCCCGACACTCCCTCTGTGGCCAGTGTAATTAAACATTGTTACACCGGCTGAAGCCTACCCTAACTTCAGCCGGCGTAAAAGTGTGTAATTACACTGGCCCCAGCACCGTAAGTGTCCAAACCCGCCCTCCTGTCCTCATCAGCTTACCTCCTCCCGCCTTCCTTGACTAACTGTTGCGTAGTTACAGTAAGGAATGCCCCCTTAGCCGTAACTATGCAACAGTTAGGGACGCCCGATCCTGAGGAATGGGTTTCCCTAACTGCACTGAGAAGATGTTGCCCTCACAGTTCTGGATTGATCACAATTAAAAGTCCACAGTTTGTTCCGAATATAAGTCCACCAAAAAGCATTCGGGATGTAAGGAGGAGGAAGTTGGGGAGACCAGTCTCCCTTTGAGTATATATCGCTGTTGTCTTTGTTCTAAGCTGTAACAAATCAGTGGAAAAGCTGTATAAAAAATTGGGTTTTATCAAATACAGACACAAAGTATAGGAGGAATGCGATTTGCATACAATTGTAACACCGTGCTGTGAGATGATGACAATTTCATGGAAAGTAATCTCACAGAGCACTACACACAGATATACAGGTTCACTCTTCCTCTCAGTGTATTTCTTCCCCGGCGACTCATTTTAAATGCTTATGATTCTCAAAGCGATGGGGTATACACCGGATGGCAGTACATTTATAGTCTTAAGCCATTACTCCTTAATTAAGAATTAGTTACTGTTTCTTTTTTAATAAGATCTATTACTGTGTTCCATTGATGTTAAATATTTTTTTGAGTACATAATTGTCTTTATGACTGGTTTTATAGATTACATTTTGGCGCCCAATACATCTACTTGCCAAATATTTCACATTGACTTAAAGGGATTAATGTGGACTCTCTGGGTTGTTAGTGGCAACCTCTCTTACTAAGCGCCTTAAGGTTTACTCTACAATACTTACCCTTTCTAAATTAAAATTGGGTCATATCAGTCTTCATCACCCATGTTTCTGCTTTGATTAAAGCAGGGCATAATCCAGAGCTCATTAATCTGTTTGAGAGCCTTGTCAGATTTAACAATGGGCCATAAAAGCTGTGTTACCTGGTTAACAAAAGGGCTTTCCATGGTAAATTGGTTTACCCGGGGAAGATATTTTTTCTTGGAATGGTGGTCTCTCTGTTTCAGAACTTGTTCTCTTATTATGGCTATCGCTTTTTATCTTGCTTCTGTTAGTAGTTTCAATGAGTATCCCCTCTCCTAGCATTTTCCCAACATAGAATCCAGTTAATCATTCCTATTGTTTGGATCATTGTTGATTTGGCAAACTCTCAAGAATTGGGAAAAGGGGAGACCCTTCGTTAAGGCTGGAGGGTGATGACTTGTTGGCAAATGTAAGTTGTTTTGAACTGTCTGCTTCTCATAGATAGTGGTAGTAATCTTGAACCCCTCTAAAGTAAATTTTCATGTTTAGATAAATGATGGAATAAGCATCACAGGAGAAAGTAAATTTAATATACTCATTCGCTGACTTAAATTTACTAAGCTGCGGGAAAGGAAAAGTGGAGATGTTGCCCATAGCAAATAATCAGATTCTAGATCTTACCTTTCTATTACATACTAGAAAATGTCAGCTAGAATCTGATTGGGCAACATCTCCACTTTTCCATGGGGCGAATAACAATATCGGTATAAGAAGTTTTTGTCTTACATTCTGATAATTAAAGATTGGGTCTTAACTTAGGTAAAGCCTGAACCGTCTTCCTTACCGATTCATCCAGCAATCTCATAAAACTTTTAATGAATGAGCTGTGGTTCTAAGGCTCATAGTTTGATTAATGTTTGAATTTATTGTACTGTGCAGATGCTGCCGTACTTACCATATGAGAGGCCACCTGTCGGCTGCTCTCTCCAGCCGTCCACACTCACCAGTCCGTTGGAGATACCAGTCTCATTAGTGGCAGCCTCCTGTAGGCCTCCGGTCCTGCTAACTCTAGCATCCACGTGGTCCCCTCTGTGTACTG
The DNA here is from genome assembly GCA_011038615.1 of Limnodynastes dumerilii. NCBI lineage: Eukaryota > Metazoa > Chordata > Amphibia > Anura > Limnodynastidae > Limnodynastes > Limnodynastes dumerilii. The sequence continues at coordinate 239,357 of WWET01000464.1, read as the reverse complement.
GTGCCAGGCATCAGCGTTCTCCGGTGCATGTCAATAGGATTCAAGCCAGGGGTAGCACATGATCTGGCAATCCAATCCAGAAACAGGACAGGCTATTTAAACGCTGAGCACTGTTCCCTCAGTGCCAGAACAACTTTATCCTTCAGTGGTGCCTACAACAACGTAGTACCGCTTTTTCCACCTCTGTGGATAAATTGAAATCTAGTTCTTGTGAGATCCAAATCTTGTTTTTGGCTCTGTAACACTGACCATCTACCCCCTCTGCGTGTATTTCCTTTTCTTTTGTCGTCTTTGCCAATGTTCAATGGTGGATTGTCTAAAAACACTTGAGCTAGTAGTGGGGGATTCGGTATTTGTGTGAGATTAACTCTACTCACTTAACAACTGGATCAAATCATCCTGATGACGTATCCTCTGCCGCCTTCGTTGTCTTCTAAGCTGCCCTGAGGTTGTGTTCCAATGATCAACTCTATTACCTTCATAATTCTTAGTTACTTATTGCATTGTGTCTTGAATTGATCAGATCCTCATGATATTTATCCACCTGGGACTGTAATTTCTAATACCAGTCAGTTGAACCATTAGGCAATAATGTGATTTAATGTTTGTTATCAAATTCTCCAAAGGCTGCTTTGGTCTGAGTAAGAAGCTTGGATGGTTCCTCTATGACCAATAACATCAAATCTAGTGTACATTTATTAAGCACCTTGACCCATTATGGCAAAAAATCTTGTTTTTTGCATAAAATGGTGTCATTAAACTCCATCCGCATATCGATATCTCTTTCTTTTCCCCGAGATTTCCCAGAAGGCACAAGGGACAGTTCATGTTTAAAGTGTATGTTGACCTTATGGGGGTTTTGACACTTTTATTGTTGACGTTGTGAATGTCTGCCGATCTTAAAATATTTGCTTTTGAACCCTTTCACTAATGTCCCATTTATTGACAAAGAGAGGCAACATTCACCAGTATCAGCAGTGTTGCTACAATTCCATATTATGATGCTGAACTATGATGGCACAGCCAAGCACGCTTTTGAGTGCAGAAGAGTCTAGTAAATCAATTATTGTTTTTAATAACCTACTTGGACAGGGACTAATGCCTCAGATAAAACCCAATTATATTACTTATGGTGTCCACCATATAAATAGAAAAATAAAACCTTGATCTTATAATTTTTTCCTTGTGTTAGATAAAAGGCTGTGGCTTTATTTGTGTTTTAGTATGTAAATAGTTGAAATATTGAACATCTCAATTTTTTATGCATTCAATATAGTCATCAGAGCAGAACTTCATTACTTTAAAAAATCACAGCTACTATCAGGTTTATTCCACAACTTTATTATAACAAAGTGATGGCATTTGAAGGGCATTTGAACAATATATGCCACAAAAATGCTGCCATAATTTTGCAAGTTTGCTTCAAGAAAAAGAGTTATGTGAAATATATTTTAAGTGACGTGTGTCTGCATTGCTTTAGTTCTTATCAGTTATGAGATGAATTGAAGCAGTGGTACAGTATTTGTCCTTTTTTGACACAAATGCTGCATATTTGGGGAAAAATAAATCCCAGTATCAGTCCAAGGTGATTTAAGCAAGCATTAAAGAGTTTGTTCTTTTCTGATACAGATGAGAAAGATGTGAAATAAATCAAAATTGATATATACTGCAGGTGCAATTTAAACAGATTTTCTAGCATCAATTTAGGAATAGTACTAAAATGTATTTTATGTTGTTTTATAGCCCCCAAGATTTTCCTTGTTAATACATTTTCTATATGTAACAACACCACAAGTCTCCATCAAGAAAAATGAGTATAGTTTCCCCATCATTCTTACTTCTTTTTCAAGCCTATCTATGTCAAATTTCCTTTAATAAAGTGTAATATTGTAGAATGTAATGCTGCTCTTAATCTCTGCGGACTGAGGAAACCATTTTAATATGTGATAATGTATTTAGATATGAGAGTCCTGAGTAAAATGTGGCAAAATGAGAACACAGTGGCAAAAGTTCAATAACATTTTATGTAACTCTAGTGTATTAGATAAAACTATAACAGTAAGAGGTAAAAAGAGACTACACTAAACTGTTTTGTTTTAGCAAAGTATGACTCCTTGTAAAAATAACCCCTTAAGCACCAGCAATAGTTCAAAATCTAATGACATGAAAATGGTAAATAGTTTCTACTGTGTTTCTGTGCTATAAATAGCTGTCTATTATCTAAATTACTAGGCAACTTTCCTTTTATATTGTTGATTGTGTAACTGCATTCCAGGTCAATAAACTATTTTAGAATGTTTTCATAGGGATGCATTTGCCGGTTGGGTCGGCTCTATTTTGAACATGATACAGCCGCCACCTGAATGGCATCTGTATAATTGTTCAAAAAAATCTGGAGATAGAAAATTGCTATTGGGAAAGGGGAAATTTGCCTGTTCCCAAAAGCTACAGGCTCTTCGCAAATCCAGAAGTTGCATCACTACCGCTCTTTACGGTCAATGGGCCTGATCCAGACCTACGCCAATGCGCTGTGCTTACTAAAGCACAGCTATATTTAAGCTATCCATAATGGTCAAATTGTTTTTACATAAAATATCTTCTAACACACATATAAACACTATGGGCCTGATCCAGACCTACGATGTAGTGCTGAGTGTACTAACGCTCAGCGTTACATCATGGGACTCCCCCTGACACTCCCTTACGCCAGCTAAAGCCTACCCTAACTTCAGCCGGCGTAAGGGAGTGTAAATACACTGGGACGGCGGCGTTAGTACGATAAAGCCGCCCTCCCCGCCTCATTACCCATTCTCCCGCCTACCTGCACTAACCTTAACGTAGGGACGCTGGAGGACATCCCCTCCAGCGTCCCTGCGGCGCTGCTACGGACGCCCGATCCAACATCTGCCCGGCGCATGTGCAGATCGGCTTTTCAGCCGATCTTACGCTTACGCCCGCCGTCCTAGCGACGGTGGGCATAGGTCTGGATCAGGCCTAATATTGCCAGTAATTGCCTGTAGTCTCCATTCAGCTGTAGTATGATGGTCTTTCACAAAAAAGACAATCCTATCAGCAAACCACATCCTTTTCATAATCTATTTAATTTAATTTTTATAATTATTTAAATAATTTTATTTATGCTAATTTTAAATATTAAATGATTGCCTCTTAAACATAGAAAAAAAAAAATACTGCACCACCAGAACATATATATGCCAACTCCTCAATCTAAAAGGAGGTGCTATCTCCTGGTCTAATTATTAAGCATACAATAGCAGTAAAGGGGGGAAAAGAAAAGGAAAAGAAGGCCATTGCAATGGAGATGCACTTAGGCATCACAACAATGACAGTGAAATATAATATCAAATGGCGAATGGTGTCAAGAATCAAATGCAAAAATGGAGCCACTGTAATTGTGTCTATGTTGTGAGAAACCCAAGAAATGACTATGTGGCAAATATTACTGTTAATCATCAGACATATTAACTGTTAATCATTATACAACAGATGGAAGACGTCTGTGAAGAAATGGGTGGGGGTCCCCTGACATATTACTTTTTTATCCCTGTCAATTTATGATGGACATTTATTATCACATTCGTATCTGTGACCTCTGGGAATATATAGTCTGTGTGTATTATAATTTGCATATAAAATTTTAAGTTTCTGTAGTTATGTGTGATGGTTTTGTAGGATTATGTAGCATGTTTATTGTGGGATGTCCCTTCTATTGCAGTTAAAGTTTGGTCAGATGGTTAGAGTAACTATTTGTTGGGGTCTACAGCCGGGATAACCAGATCTCATTGCACAGGGTCTGCTATCTGTCTACAGTCAGGTGCAGGAAGTCCACATATAGTCATTACCTCCTTACAGACCACAGGAAGAGATGAGGGGGGACTATGAGTGCATCTATTCCTCCTCCCCCCTCTACAGGAAACTAGTGGTGTGTTACATCACAAATTACTGGTAAGGGTTAATTCTGGAAATGATGGTCCCTGTCTGATATCTAGGGGACAGGGCAGAGGTTATCAGCATGAAATGGATAACTCCCTTTCATGCTGATAAGTCCCTCCAGTATGGACAGGGTGTAGGGAGACTGCATAGTGTCTTAGACATTGATAGACAGCTGTCACCTAGCTATGGACTAGCCAATCACTTGCCACCCCACCTGTAACAAGACTGCAAGGGGCTGTAACCAAGGGATGGAGGGGGATCCTTAGCAAAAATGGTGAGAAGGGCTGAAGAAGGGAGATTTTTAAGATTTGAAGTTTAACTATTGAACTGGTTTTGGAATGGGATAACTTCTACAGTAGGCTATGATTGATATAGATCAGTAGTATTGTACAATTTGAAGTGATATTTTTGTATGGCTATTGTTTTTGATGGTACAAAATAGAATTTTATTGTAAACTGTGCTAATATTATTAATTAAAATTAATAACAGGTCCTGCATGCTGCATCTGAATGTTCTGGGCTCTTTCTAGAACTTTAAGCTGAACTTCGGTAACTAAGACCTCTCCATCAGAAAGACCCTAAGTGAGGATTACATTTACCAAGGCCATTGTACCAGTGACAATTTGGACTTTAAAGATTTGCTGGCTGTTTGAGGACTGGTAACTTTTCATATACAAAAAAGATACAGTTGTATCGCCGCTATTGCTCTGACTGTGTGACGGTGAATAAGGAGGACAGCGGGGGTGCACAGTGGTAGCGTGGTCTCTGGCAACCTGTGTCCTGAAATTTTAGTGGCAGCAGGGGACTTTCACCAGTTTCTTCACAACATCATTCCCCTAAATAAGCATGCAAATCACAATCCAGCCTGAAATATGAGGAATAAACTGGTACATACAAAACAGCTAATAATGAATATTGATTGCAATTAAAAAACCCTATGAGAGTAATACTGTGTGATACAAGAACAGTTGCAACTGTAGAAATCGTTGCCATCCGATATTACTTGAATCGCATCGATTGGCATAAAATAGTATGTGCAAATTGGCACACCAGTGTGAGCTGGTAATCTTATTAATAATTACTACTGGCAATCAATACCATACAAATTTAAAGAGGTGGAAGATAAAAATACAATATTTATTATAATTAATATTATCACAGCTTACAATAAATTTCATTTTGTACCATTAAAAACAATGGCCATGTAAAAATATCACTTCTAATTAAACAATACTACCAAGCTAGATCAATCATAGCCTACTGTACACAAAATCCAATGGTGAGTAGCTCTTGTAGATGGTATTCGGTGCACTAAACAGAATGGACCGAGAGATAGTTAATGACGAAGCATGTGCCATGAGGTAAGCATGTGCTGAGGCTAAGTATATGAGCAATGCGAGTGTAGATCAGACCACACTGAAGTCTTTGGAGCAGAATAAAAACTAATCGGTCCATATATCATTGGCAAGAGGATGCATATTCCATATAACGGAATACTAAGCGCTCAGTATTATGAAGATCTTATATGCCTTTATCACCCTGGTGCCACATTCCTTTACAAAAACAGGGCATTACAAAATGCTCTGCACGGGCCATGCTCAATGGCATTATTAATGGACTTGCCAAATGAAAAGTACAGTTGATGGGTGAGCCAGCTACTTTCTTGGGAACCACGTCCACAGGGGAAAGGATTTGTTACAAGCATTGGCTTTGTTGCGCACCTCATTTGGGCAATAGGAACAATTGAAAAGGGCTGCTGGAAATTCAGACTTTGTCCCATTTTGAAAAGGAATCACTGAAAGGATTTTGTTGGTTCAGTGACCTCCAATTCTAGGTTTTGTTTTTTTAATTAGATTTTTTACTGTTTTAATGTTTACTGTTTATGTCTCACATTAATACCTGCTCTTTGATTTGAAAAAGATTATATCTATGAGGTGCAGATATCTAAGAATTTTGGTGTGCTCCCAGGTCCTTGTCACTAGATAATAGGCAGAAAATGCACCAAACCCCTTTAGGAAAATATAAAAATATAAGTAGGCCACTTTGTCAATGCTTCATTTCTTCCTAACATCCAATAACCCCTTGGCATCTCCAATAATTGAACATATACATGAACTGACCTGGGTGAATATGATCTACCACAGAGCCCCTAACCCCCCAGAAACTGTCTGTATTATCACACTGGTAACCCGAACCACTGCCTATATTAATGATAATTTTTAAGGGACTATTTTGTCACTTGCACAGACCGACAATTTAACTCTCTTTCTCTTTCTTCCACAATTTTCTTTCGCAATTCAACTGGCCTGCATTGAAGCCTGATGATGTTATACTATCCCTGGACTGCACTAGCATCACTATCTAATATTAAAGGTAATTTCAGTTCACCATCACAAACTGGCTGACTGTCCAGACACATTCCCTGCATTGGATTACATCTGTGCAGTATCACTGGAGGCTGTGGACCTGGCTTTGGCCCATGACACCTTTGGAAGGAATGGAAAAAGTGTGTCATTGGTTTAGATCTGATACTCTGGTAAGCTCATCCCCATCCCTATTTTGGTCAAAGCAGTATCTGACTTCTTCTTGGTGAGAACCTCCCAAGTGAGACCTCACCTAGCACAATAGCTTAAGCCTGAACCACCCTTTGCCTTGCTGGTATCATTAAATATTAAATGGGTTGAGGGTATTGACAGGATGGGTTTGGGGTATGCTGTGTCAAATAAAAGAGTGACTAAGGCTTGTAAACCCTGGTGTAGTATTAGGACCACATGACCAGTGGTTGAGACAGGGAGCTACTATAGAATGTGTGCACTCGAGGCATCTGTGTGATAAAATGGGCACCTGCGGCAGTAGTGGCAAGAATCATATATGCATTGGTGGCAGTTGCTATAAAGGCACTGGAGGCATGAGTCATAAAGGAATTGCCTGCAGAAGTCAGGATAACATTAGGGGCAGGAAGCAAATTACCAATGGTGGTGGGAGCCATTTCAATAGGTGTAAATAGGTGGGGCTTTGAAGTCTACATGCCCATTTTTATTTTTTATTTACACAATCCAGTACCAAACCAGTACCTATCCTACCAAGTCAGCTTTTTACATCAGTAGCAGAAAAAAATAAAACATAGATGTCCCATAGACCAGATGACTCAGACTCTGAGCTCTATATGCCACCACAATAACCTATTTTGAGGACATAACAAGGCATAGTAAGTCTTTACTAGTAAGCACTTCAATAAGGCCAAATGGAGTCCTGTTACTAATATTTTACCCACTTATATTCCAGAATTTTGCTGTTTCCTAACGCATATTCTGCTGAATATTGCATGAATGGAATTAAATAAATCTTTCCAAATTTACTACTTCTGAGACTTCTGATACTCTAGAAAACTGTTTCCATTAAACTTCCCATGGCTGACATGCTTCTACTTCTGTATCTCTTACATCTAAAATTATTGACACTTAAAACTAATTGATTTAGACTATCTGCTAAGATACTTCTAACATGGCTATTGGCAACAACATAACTAGCAAAAACAGGTGACAACTTGGCTCAACCTTTACCTTTGTTAACCACTATGCACTGCTACATTAGTAGTAAGCAAACAAACATGACCTCTGATATTACCAGAACCAACAAAAACACAACATTACCTTACAAATCCACAACAAGGGAAAGTGAATGGGGAATGTTTCATGAAACACAGAGGATCTGAGACCTGCTGACTTCACAGCTAGCTGGATCAAAGACAGGCTCCAGGATTCTTCCGTCTTCCAAGCTTTATTCCAAGCACAGCCTTTGATTGACAGTTATTTTAAAACTCTGCCTGAGAGTTTAAATAATCTGCTGCACCAGTACAAATTTTTTTCTAAATTGAGTTTAAATGAAACACTTTTTAACAAGATTAATTTAATTATTATTAACATACAGGAATTATATTTCTGTTCCTGGCTACAAAAATAACAGTTTTCAATTCTAGCGCTATGGGATTTTTATTTTATTTTGACATATGATTAGGTAATTTGTTGTTGTTTTTTTAAAGTGTTCTGTCTTTAGTTTATTAAAAAGAAAAATGTAAAACTATTAAATTCAGAATGTCTATTGCTTTACAAGAAATCCTTACTTAAAGGGTTCGTTAAGGTCAAATAATTCTTCTAAGTTTTTCTAATATAACTCAGAGTGCTTATCATATTGCAAAACTTCATAAAATGTTCAGTTTTGTAGCTGAAGAACTTAGAATGTACTGTAATTCCATGGTTTGAGGCACTGAAGGTTAACGTGACATGTCAAATGAAAAATGAAAGATTTAAATTAGGTATACCCATTTCAAAGATATTAGATTTTTTTTAAGCACCAGCGAAGTGAATATAAAAGAAATACAAAGGGAAAAAAAACCCAAACATAATGTCTTATATTTTTAAAACTCATTGAAAAATACTGCTATTTATACATTTAAACCTAATGCATGATTACTGCCTTGAAAATTATACTAATAATTCATTTGTAACATACAAATTACACTGAACCAGGTGCAGACATAAAATGGGCCAATTACATGGTTAGGAAAACACTTCCACTTTGCAAGTGTGCATGTGCAGATGCCTTGTTTCCGGTACGGATTTGAATCCTTTGGATCCAGAGTTCTTTACTGATTCTGTAACTATGGTGTTTACAGAAGAGCAATAGTGGGAGGGGCATATTTAACTTTTACAGTAATGCTATTCTAAGCTCCTTATTGTCTATCCAGTCTTCTGATGCTCATTTTAGGTAAGAATGCACTGCAAAAGTTAAGGAGGATGTCAGGTCCTAGAAGGCCGGAGGGAGCTTCCTCTCATCCACAAGGAAGGCTAGATCTAGCAGGCATCTGGCATCGGATACCTTCTGGTGATGTATATGGAGGCCTCAGTGTAGGACTAGGGGAAGTATAGATCTAGTCTATTGTTACATTAATGACATCTTGTAAATTGTATTTGATTTTGCCTTCTTGATGTAAATAAAGGTGCAGTCATTTGTAAATTACATATGTAGAAAACTTTGTGTTCTGCTCATCCAGACTATTTTCAATGTAATTTCTTTAATGTTTATTAAATGTTGTAAAAGCAATTGACTTTCAAATATTTATGTGGCCACAGCCAGTGGTCAAAGTCAATGGGTTTATTAGTTTTACAATTAAAGCAGTAGAAGTGACTGTCATATTACTGCATCATGCCCCACTTCAACCCAGCTCTTAGTAAGTCTGTGATTAGGCCAAGTGCCTAATGTTGTAATTAGGCCGAGTGCTTGCAGATCCAATGAAAATAAATTTACATTCAGCACATTGGGCCAGATCCATTCTGCATATTGGGCCATATTATACATATGCAAGCATACCAGAGTTACACACTACTAAGTATAATGCACCCCCCCGGGAACTCCCCTCGCACGCATGTAACTTAGCTGATTTACTCATTCAAAACCCTTCCTTAACTTTCCTTGTGTATCTCTGCTCATACGTATCACCTTGTGGTTCATAAGTGCAACCCAGCCCATACTGTACAATTTAAATGCCTTCCTCCTCCCATGATGTGTATTTTTGGATTGTGTAGGGATGTCACGACCTTTCATATGGAGAGACGTACAAGTTATGTACAATCAGCGTTATGGTGTGTAACATCTGTCGGTTCATGCGCAGTGCATTCCCCAGATTTACGCATACAGCATGCATAAATTAGTTGTCATTATTAAGTCTGGAGCTGGGCCATTGTGTCAGTTTAGCAATATTCATCTAAAGGAAAGTTGGCAGTGTATTCCTCCATATCTATTTAAACAGAGTGTGGTTTGCCACTTAGAAGGGTTTCCTTCTAATAAAAATCCTATTTAGAACGGAGGATGTCATCACAAGACATCCCCATGAAGAATACTTACTGACATTGGACGTCTGAGTTTTAGAAAATGTGAACGGCGGAAGGTAAGTTAAGCATCCCTTTAACCTAACCTTTACCCTAATCCTCCATACCTCACAGCCTAACCATCGACCTCATTTTCCCACAGCCTAACCCTAACCCTCCATGCCCCGCAACCTAACAGTAACCCTCCATTCTTTGCAGCCATATACCCACCACAGCCATTGCATCCTAACCATAAACACCACCACAAAGTCTCTCACTTTTAAGAACGGTGAAAAAGATACCCCTTCCCAATAAAATTTCCTATTTACTTAGAACTGACATAATTATTGGATGGAATGTTATAAATATTTAAATTGTAGATGGCCAATGAACCAAAAGCATATTTGTTAGGAGGACCATCGTTTAGTATAAGCAATCAAATTAAGTGAATCTGCTTTGTTTATGTTTTCAACCGTCACACTGTAGCAGAATTCTGTAAAGCCATTACAGGGCACGATATATGAGAAAAGCTAGTCATGTAAATTAAGCTGCACAAGAAATCAAGGAATAGTTCCAAAGCTGAATAAGTCACTGGGAAGCTTGGCAAGGAAATGGTTAAATTACTTACCTGTTGTTCTGATGCAGACTCAATCAGGTTCAGAGTTGTGAACTGTTTTGGTGATCAGTTGTGAACGAAATCATTTATATTTTTATAGTTAGTATGTTTTTCTATGCGTTGGTTTTCATCCACTCCCACCTGTCCTCTTTAAAGAAATCATCTTACTAAATGAATGAATAACATTTTCATAAACCTTTAGACCATACTTTCAGTTGTATGGGTATTTACTTGTTATATTTGAATAAAGAGACTGCGTGGTAAGATAGAGTGCATCTAAGAGAGGAAGAGGTAAGAGAGATAAGAGAAGTGCATCTAAGAGAGGAAGAGGTTAGAGAGGTAAGAGAGAGTGCATCCAAGAAAGGTAAGAGAGACTGCATCTAAGAGAGGAAGAGAAAAGAGAGATAAGAGAGGTGTATCTAAGAGAAGAAGAGGTAAGAGAGAGTGCATCCAAGAGAGAAATGTCATGGGTTCCAAATCTTGTGGATCCTTTTCAGGTACCAAGGGAGTAAGTTGATGCGTAGGCGTGAATAGGAAACTTGCAGGTTTAATAGGGGTTTGATGCATGTAGAAATTATACACAAAGGAGAATGGGGGAATGTAGCAACAGTCCAAGTTAGCAAGAACAGTGGGTAAAGTCCAAGGGTCTCTGGGTAATTAGGCGGAGGATGGAGAGGTGGAACCGGGGTACTAGATGCTGTAGAGGAATCCGGATTGGAGTAATGTGGAGCTGGAGGTGGAGTTGAGGGTAGTGGATCCGGGTAGCAGGTACAGTAGAGCCGGAGTCAGCAGGGCTGCAATCAGCGGGACTGGAGTTAGCAGAGCTGGTGACAGCAGGGTTGAACCAACTGGAACGCAGGACTGGAACTCAGGACTGGACCTTAGGACTTGACCTCAGGACGGAACCTCAGGACAGGACCTTAGGACTGGACCGCTGGACTGGACCGACAGGACTGGCCCACTGGACTGGCCCGCTGGACTGGACCGACAGGACTGAACCACTGGACTGGACCACTGGACCGACAGGACTGGACCACTGGACTGGACCACTGGACTGGACCAATAGGACTGGATCAACAGGACTGGACCAACAGGACTGAACTACTGCAAGATCAAGATCAGGAGTATCAGGCACCTAGGAGACCTAGTTGTTCTGGCACTGAACAGCAGGTCTGAAGGCTTTAAATAGTGCGCCCTGCTTCCCGATTGGCTGGAGGACCGGAGAAGGTGAGTATGATTGGTGATTGGCTGTCACGTGGGTAATCCAAGATGGCGGCGCCCATAGACCGGAGCACCGTCGCATCTGCCGCCAGAATCCACATGGGAGACGCCGGGAACAGACGCCTGCAACCTTATGGTGAGTTTTGGAGTCTGTCACTGTAATAGTGGCAGACTCCAGAAGAAGACAGCGCCGGACCCCGCACAGCAGACAGCCGGTGGACGGGGTAAGTGCGGCACTTGCCGCGGACCGTGACAGTACCCTCTCCTTTAGGGGTGGCCTCTGGACGCCCCATCAAGGTCTTTGATTTGAGGAGGAATTTTTTCACCAATCTGGGTGCGTTGACGTCAGCAGCGTGGATCCATGCGCGCTCTTCAGGACCGAACCCTTTCCAATCCACCAAGTATTCCAGATGACCATGATGGATCCAGGAATTCACGATTTCCTTCTCCTCGAACTCCTCCCCCTGAGCGCCAGAAATACGGGAAGGTTTTTTCGGCAGAGAAGTAAATCTGTTAATCACTAGAGGTTTTAGTAGGGATATGTGAAATTAATTGGGAATTTGAAGGTGAGAAGGTAGTTCCAACCTGTAGGATACTGGGTTAATGACTTGGCTGATCTTGAAAGGACCCAGGAACTTAGGGGCAAATTTCATAGAGGGTACTTTGAGACGGATGTTCTTTGATGCCAGCCACACCTTGTCCCCGGGACGAAGAGATGGAATCGAAGTTCTTTTGCGATCGGCATGAATTTTATATCTCTCGGATGCTTTCAGAAGTGGTAACCTCACTTTTTTACAGGTCTCTGCAAAGCTTTCCAGGGCTGTTGTGACTGCTGGTACAGAAGTGACTGGTAATGGTGGGAATGGTGGCACCTTGGGATGGCATCCATAAACCACCTTGAATGGAGTGTTGTTTAAAGACTCATGGTAATGTTGGTTATGCGAGAACTCGGCCCACGGCAATAGACTTAACCAGTCATCTTGAGAAGAGGAGACGAATAGATGTATGAACGTTTCTAGATCTTGATTAACACGCTCGGTTTGTCCATTTGTTTGGGGATAGTAGCCCGTAGAGAACTTTAGGTTGATCTGGAGAGCTTTGCACAGTGCTCACCAAAACCGGGCCGTGAATTGGACCCCTCTGTCAGATACTATCTCCTCTGGACACCCATGAAGGCGAAAGACATAAGATATGAACAATTGAGCCAGGGTAGGAGCAGAAGGTAGTCCTTTCAACAGGATGAAATGCACCATTTTGGAGAAGCGATCAACTACTACCCAAATTGTGTTGTATTGTTTGCAAGGGGGTAGATCTGTAAAAAAGTCCATTGATATGTGGGACCATGGAATTTTTGGAGACTGGTAGAGGTTGAAGAGTACCAAATGGAGCTTTTCTTGATGTTTTGTGTTGAGCACATTGGGCGCAAGCATTAACAAAGTCTTTGACATCTTCCCGTAGAGTTTGCCACCAGTAGGTTCGAGAAATAAATGCCAAGGTCTTGGTGATACCTACATGCCCAGAAAATTTAGATGTGTGGGCCCAATGTAGAAGTTTTTTCCGAAGATTTGCAGGAACAAACGTCTTGCCCACTGAGACAGGAGTTGTATTAGCCACCTGGATAGAGTCTAGAATGAGACGATTCTCCTTTATATCAGCATCCTCTGAAGTAAACATTCTGGACAAGGCATCTGCTTTGCGGTTTCTTGAGCCTGGTCAAAAACGCAATTGGAGGTTGAAGTGAGCAAAAAAGAGGGACCAGTGGGCCTGCCTTGGGTTGATGCACTGGACAGTTTTAAAATACAATAGGTTCTTGTGGTCTGTGAAAACTGTGATTGGGTGGATAGCACCCTCCAGGAGGTAACGCGACTCCTCTAGAGCGAGTTTCATGGCAAGAAGTTCTTTTTCTCCTATTGCGTAATTCTTTTCGGCCAGCAGGACCTTCCTAGAAAAGAAACCACACGGATGGATTTGGCCATCAGAAAATCGTTGGGAGAAAACCGCCCCGGTGCCAACTGCGGAGGCATCTACCTCGAGGAAGAAGGGTAGAGATGTGTCTGGTTGACGAAGAACTGGGGCTGTAACGAATGCTTCCTTTAATTGCTGAAATGCCTGTTGACTTTCTACAGGCCACTTAGAAGTATTCGCATGCTTGCGAGTCAGGGATATAATCGGGGCCAAGATAGTGGAGTATCCCTTAACGAATCGGCGATAGAAATTTGTGAAGCCGATAAATCTCTGGATACCTCTTAAGGAAGTGGGTTGTGGCCAATCCAGAATGGCTTGAACTTTTTGTGGATCCATCTGGATTTGGATTCCTCATAATATGAAGCCCAGGAATGGAATGCTGTCTGTTTCGAAGGTGCACTTTTCCAGTTTGCAAAATAACTTATTTGCTCGAAGCCGTGACAGAACTTTCTTGACTATGGTGCGATGAGTCAAAAGATCTTTGGAAAAGATAAGTATGTCATCTAGATAGACAACCACTGAGGTGTTCAATAAATCCCGGAAAATCTTGTTGACAAAGGCTTGGAAAACAGCAGGAGCGTTACTTAGACCAAAAGGCATTACTAGGTATTCGTAATGCCCGTCCCTGGTGTTGAATGCTGTTTTCCACTCATCCCCTTCTCTAATTCTGATGAGATTGCAGGCACCTCGGAGATCGAGCTTGGTAAAAACAGAAGATCCTGTGATGCGATCAAACATTTCGGATATTAAGGGTAGGGGATACCGATTTTTGATGGTAATGGAATTTGGACCACGATAATCGATCCAGGGGCGGAGACTGCCATCCTTCTTTTTGACAAAAAAAACCCCTGCGCCTGCAGGAGAAGAGGAGGGTCGGATAAATCCTCTAGCCAGGTTGTCTCGAATGTATTCTGTCATAGCTTGTGTCACAGGTAAAGATAGTGGATATGTTCTTCCTCTGGGAGGTGATCCATTCTACTCACTTTACAATTACTTTGTCCAGATATCACAGAGCCAAAGATTACCATTATATAACCAAGCTATCACTACTGTATCACATATTGCTACATCATACACAATTCACACAAGTACAAACATTAACTTCATTCATCCAGTTACAGACAACTACCCAACATAGATCCATGTCTGATAACTTCCTAGCTGCCACGATCCAGCAAAGAAATGTCCTGCAAGCCTATACTTATCCATCCTGATCCAGACATCTTCACATGCACGCAGAGTCAGAGAGAGAGAGTGCCAACAAACCTCACACCAGCTTTTGTTATTCTCAGTATAGGTGGAGCTCTGTACAGGAAGTGGTCACACCTCTGGTCAGGTGTCCACAACTAGCTGGGAAGCAATGCCTATTGTGTGCTGTGAAACAAAGACCTTTACAAAATGGCAAATTCAACTTGTGGCTAATCTCTTTCAATGGAAGAATATTCCAACAGAATCCCTTCATCAGACTGGAATATTGACAGGAAGGTTATTCTTGATGAGGCATTGTGGAACCACCCGGGCTAGGCAGTTTTTGAAGCAAGCAGGTCCCCAATGTACAACTTGGGAAGGATCTCAATCAATGTGAGGATTGTGAGTTTGCAGCCATGGCAACCCCAGAATGATGGGGAACGTTGCTGTGGGAACAACAAGGAATTGGATAGTTTCCTCATGTAGAACCCCTGTTCGGAATTTAACTGGGACACTTCCGATGGGTAATGGTGCCCCCTGGGATTCGGCTACCGTCCACCGCTGTGAGATATGTTGAAACAGCCATTAATTTGGTACTAATTCCAAGGTCCTTGACGGTTTGCTGAGCAATAAAAATTTTGGTGGCCCCTGAATCCAGAAGAGCCATCAGAGAAGTTTCCACTGCCTTGAACACGAGGGTCGTAGGCAAAGTACAGTCCCTTACGGTGGAGGAGCGCAAAGGTACTCCTAATCTCGTCTCCTCCGGTTGAGTTAGGAGTTCCCGTTTCCCGGTCATTTGGAACACTGTAGACGCAGATGCCCTGCTTCACCGCAGTAAAAAGAGATTTTCTTTAGATCTACGTTGGCATTCTTGGACGGTAAATCGTGATCTTCCAAGCTGCATAGGTTCCTCTGGAGGTGGTGTTGGGTTTCGGGGACAAGGTGTCAAAGAAATTTTGGGATGAGTAGCTTCTCTCCTTTCAGACACTCGCTCACGTTGGCGAATATCCACCTGGATACAAGTTGATATTAATTCATTCAGAGTAGGAGGCAGCTGGGAGGAAACAAGATTGTCCTTAATGCGATCAGCTAACCCATGCCAAAATACTGAGACTAGGGCATCTTCACCCCAATTCAGTTCGGAAGCAAGTGTCCGAAATTGAACCAGGTACTGTCCTACAGTTGCTTCACGCTGGCGAAGACGTAAAATATCCGTGGCGGCGGATGTGGAATGACCAGGAGTGTCGAATATAGTCCGAAAAGTTTCCAGAAAATCTTTTAAGTTTGAAAGAAGGGGGTCATCTTTCTCTAGAAGTGGTGACACCCAATTTAAAGCTTGGCCTGTGAGGAGGGATATGATGTATGCTACTTTAATTTTGTCAGAATTAAACAGATCAGGTTGAAGTTCGAAATGTAGTAGACATAAGTTCAGGAACCCTCTGCATAATTTGGGGTCACCATCATACTTGGCAGGAGTGGATAAAGGAATTTGGGGGCTGTTAATACCGGAAGAATGTCCTTTTACTGGAGGCTGGTTCAGATGCAACATGGTATGCTGGAAGGCACCTACTTGGTTTGCAAGTTCATGGAGACAGGACACCACCTGCTCAATAGTTGTTTCCTGACGCCCAATTCGATCAGCCAAGGTAGGCATTGTCCCTTGGGGTTTTTCCCTGTAGGATCCATGTGGCCAGAACAAACTGTCAGAGGTTCCAAAACTTGGTGGACCCTTTCAGGTACCAAGGGAGTAAGTTGATGCGTAGGCGTGAATAGGAAACTTGCAGGTTTAATAGGGGTTTGATGCATGTAGCAATTATACACAAAGGAGAATGGGGGAACGTAGCAACAGTCCAAGTTAGCAAGAACAGTGGGTAAAGTCCAAGAGAGACAGTTTAGCCAGAGTCTCTGAGTAATTAGACGGAGGATGGAGAGGTAGAACCGGGGTACTAGATGCTGTAGAGGAATCCGGATTGGAGTAATGTGGAGCTGGAGGTGGAGTTGAGGGTAGTGGATCCGGGTAGCAGGTACAGTAGAGCCGGAGTCAGCAGGGCTGGAATCAGC
>WWET01000464.1:212203-222297 GCA_011038615.1 Limnodynastes dumerilii | reverse complement strand
ATTTACTAAGCTGCGGGTTTGGAAAAGTGGAGATGTTGCCCATAGCAACCAATCAGATTCTAGATGACATTCTCAATGTATGTAATAGGAACTTGAGAGCTAGAATCTCATTGGTTGCTATAGGCAACATCTCCACTTTCCCAAACCCACAGCTTAGTTAAGGCACTTTTTAAGACCACAAAAACCAGGGAAATTCCTGGGTCTGACTAGCACTGAACAGCAGGTCTGAGGGCTTTAAATAGTGTGCCCTGCTTCCCGATTGGCTGGAGGACCAGAGAAGGTGAGTATGATTGGCGATTGGCTGTCACGTGTGTAATCCAAGATGGCGGCGCCCATAGACCGGAGCACCGCCGCATCTGCCGCCAGAATCCACGTGGGAGACGTCGGGAACAGACGCCTGCAACCTTATGGTAAGTATCGGAGTCTGTCACTGTAATAGTGGCAGACTCCGGAAGAAGACAGCGCTGGACCTCGCACAGCAGACATTAAAAGCATTAAGAACAAAAAATAAAGCCCTTAAAAAAAACACTTAACTCATGTAGTGCTTCAGTATGTTTCAATCGTGACAACATTTTGTGTTAATTTCTCTGAATTGCTGACAAAACTCATGGCCCTCGTCTACCAGCCCCTGGATATTATGTTAATTATCGTAATGTAATATCAATGCACCTGATTTAGGTTTCTGATCACTGATCAAGTACAGTGTATTTAAGATGGACTTCAACACTGCACATATTCAAAGCTGTGTGTGAATCTTTGACAAGTGGTTGTTCCCTGAGAGTCAGTTTATAGAATATAAATTCCGCCTCTCAGATACTCATTTAGACTTTTATACTTACAGGAATTTCTAAAGTAGCTGGTTAAACTCTAAACACCTGGATATCAGGCCAAGTGCTTGCAGATCCAATGAAAATAATCTACATTCAGCATATCGGAACGGGATTCACAGATCCGGTGTGAGTTGGGTGTGGACAGACCCACACCTAACTCACCTGTCCTGCTCCCATCCTGCCCCCTTTTTAGGTACCCATAGGGCTACCTTAACTATCTGTGCAATGTCTGCACGGACATTGCCGCTACCCTCCTCCCCCCGCCCCTCCTGGTTAATCTAAATATCTCCCCCCTCCCACTTTTACCCAAACTCTCCCCGAGGCAGCATTACGCCCCCTCTTTTTACCTAAAATACTTTAGGTAGGACCGAACTGGTACATAGATTGTGTAAAGGACCTGCTATGCATGCGCAGTAGGTCCTTTATTACAGATACTCACCTAAGAAGCTGCTTATGTATGAATCTGGCCCGTTGTGTCAGATGTTCCACACTGGAACTCCTATTGAACATATGATGTTTTTCATGTGAGGTCCCAATAATCATTGGGAATAATACAATTTGCGGCCTATTTCGCTATTTTCGTTACGTTGAATATCTACGGAACCTGTGACATCTCAAGTGTTCTAATAAGGCATTATTTATTCCCCTCAACCTTTAAACCCTCATCCTATACCACGTCAAACATAGGCAGGAAATCGCAGCTATGATGCAATAAAGCATCACAGCTAAGGACCTGTGGGAGCTACCCACACTGTCCTCATTTATGACCAGGTCCTGAACAACCCAAGTATCACACAACCTATTGATATCCACAATCAATAGCCCACAATTCCATGATAGTCGCTAAATGGAATCACTTTAATACTATTCTATACACAAAGAAGTTTTTAGTTCTTTCTGCGCTCACTGTGCCTCCTCACTTCCCACACTGGTGGAACCCAAACCTTTTTTAACAGCATTCGACAAAAAGTACAAGACACACCCACTTCCCTAGACACGCCCTCTGGGTGGGGAAATTTTGTCCCTCTTTCCGATTCTCAAATGTTGGGAGGTATGAATGACCAAGATGCTCAGAAGTAAGGTATTAGCTTACATCCCAGTAATGTGTTACCCTACTATAAATCTAATTACCTAATTTCCAATCCTTAATTTGTGTGCGTATTCATAACAAGAAAATCTTTGTGTCTGTGTGTGTGATGTGTGTGTGTATGTATGCAGAAAGATAGAAAAATGTATGTGGTGTGTGTGTGATAAGTGTTCCTCTTTGTGTATGCATGTATATATATATATATATATATATATATATATATATATATATATATATATAATCAGATGTAAATTAGGCAAATAATTCCACATTGTTTAAAGTATTCAGATCCTCCATGTTTACAGAAAGAGAGAAACTAATACCAGGACAGTTAGACATTTGTAAGAAACAGTTTAGTTAATGAATGCTGTACAGTGTGTATAATTATAGAATGTTGGTATATGACAACAATGTGAAATATCTGGATTGTATTGCATGGTATGGACTGAGAGAGTGAGAGGGCTGCCTGTGCATCTGTTTAAATAGGGTCTTTTGTTCCCAGAATCCATTGCATCATTACTAATGACATCACAGGAACCTGGACAACAGACAAGGGATGATACCTGACAGTAAAGCCAGCTCAGATATCTAGAGTCCCACCCATAGTGACTTTTGTGTAGGGAGACCCTTTCACAGGTATAGTGGGGGATGTTTTACAAATTTTACATGCCTAATAGTAACCGGAGAGGTGGGGATAGGAATGCAGATTAAGGTAAGTGGGCGTGGAAGTAAGATCCACGCAGATCTGCATTTGGATGGATACAGATCATTGCAGAGATTTTAAGGCAGGGTTCAGGATGGAAGTCAGGATCATTAATATTAGTAGTAGTAGTAATAATAATAATAATTAATACATTTGAGTCCTGATTATACTTTGTATGCCCTTTAAAATGTGCATTTTAGTAATTATTTCCAATAGAATATTGACTGTTGAATTTCCCTAGTAAAAATGAACAGCATAATTATGTTGACATTCCAAAGAAAAAGCAGAGGAGGATAAGCACTTGACATTTCATTTATCAGCAATACTGAATTTTTTTTTACTATACAAACATAAAATTAAGAGAAAAAAGATTTAATATGATATGTTTCACATGTGATGAAAGGGTCATTTCAAGTACAGTATTCCTGGAATAAAAATAAAAATGTTACTTTTTTTATCAATGCTGTCTACTGTATCTAAATTTCCCGTAATTAAGTCTGGCTATGCAAACAGGATAGATCTTTTGCCCTCACATTGCAATGAATTTTAGTTACTCCCAAATTCATGTTTTAAGCGTATTTTCTGCAGTTATTTTTGAAATCCTCTTTCCCATAAATGTTGCTCATGTAAATATTAAAGCAGCTTGGTGACATTTAGAAGTAGTCATGCAATCATGTCATGTTTATGATTCTGTTATTAAACAAATTCCTTTAATGACTTTCACTGTATTATCTGCACCAATAAAGGCCAATGGTTTTTCAGGGGCTTAACAGAAACATTTTCCATTATGAGTTATATTTACTAAAGTAGTTAATAGAGATAAAACTGTTGACTTAATTGTTATATTATAAATATAATATAATATAATTCATTACCAGTTGCTATTGTTCTTCACAGAGTTTATGTTATACAATTGGCATCAATCGCTGATGTGCATAAATAGGAGCGGAGGTAATGAAATTTAGGAGCGCCAATATGGACATTCAGAAGTGAATGAAAGTCAATGGATCTAATAATTTTACAATTAAATCAGTAGTATAACAGACTATAATAGCCCCACCACTTCAACCACTGGTTTATAACCAATTATTAGAAAGATGACATCAAATTGTTATTCAATTGTTGTTGTTGTTGTTGCTGTTTTTAAAAATGAAATACATTTTGGACATTAATAAACAGTTAAGGCTTGCTAGAAAAATACATATACTGAGTATTTATGCACGCATAAAGTTTAGCTGACATAACCTTTTTATGGAGCCTTTAAAAGTAAGCATGTGTCAGTCTGCCCTTACCTTAGAACAGCCTCACAACATTGGGGTAGATCCAGAACAACGTGTGTGCGTACGTATTTTAGCGGTGCGTATTTTCGTACACGTAAGGTCAATACACTCCCCACGGCACACCCCTTGCACGGACGTATTTTCTCAAATTACGCGACCCAAACCCTACCTTAACTTTTCGTAACAGACACGCGACCCAAACCCTACCTTAACTTTTCCTAACGTAACAGAATACGTCCGCTAACGGGCGTACAGACTACGCGAACGTACGCAGCTTAGCACGCCCATACTGTACACTTTAAATACCACCCCCCGCCTACTTCACGTAAAACACACGTATTGTTGACTAACGTAAATTTGGCACGCCCACACGTAAGTATTTACGTTAGCAATACGTGAAATCTCTATACGTTTGAAAAGACGCTACGTGAATGTGCGTATTTTCTGCGGTGCGCATGCGCAGTGCGTACAAATCTGCGAATTTACGTGTCCGCCACACGTAAATTCGCGGAAATGCGTAGTTCAGGATCTGCCCCATTATCAGGGTGCTTAAAGTGCTTTGTATGGTTCAATAAATGGAATAAAAAGATTGGAATGTACAAATATGGTTCCTAAAATAAAAGAGATCCCAATGTCTCCTTATTCTTATTCTTTATTCATCTGTCACAAAGATAAAAAAAAGGACAGAAAACCAAATAGAATTAAAGAAGTGAATGAAAGATAGAAAGCTAAATTTTGACAAGTGGTTCAAAATCAGACTAATTTATCAAAATCAATCTCAGTGGTCGAAGTAAAAATGTAGAAGTTCTGGCATGGACAATTTGAAGTGTCGGTTTGGAAATATAGAAATAATAAATGTGAATGAAGATTTTTATATTTACAGGTAAATGACAGAATGGACAATATACCTCCCGTATACTGCCCCACTTTGAGCTCTGCTATAAATACAGCATGATCTAAGCCAGCTCTGCCAAGTTTACATCTAAAAAGTCAACATGTAATTTCTGGGAATACAATCATTTTATTTCATATATAAAGAAATTCCTTTCAGTCTCAGTTGCCTTTTAGGAACTTGCATGTATTGAAGTCCAACATTTTAGGCTCAAAGTGGTCTTTTTTTTTCGTATTTTGCGGATTACGTAACATGTCATCTAAATATTCCACATAAAGGTGGTTAAATATTATGTTCAACCCAGGCATGCACTTATCTTGGACAAGAGGTAGTACTCCTTGGGCTAGATTTACTAAAATCATGGTTGATAAACTTGTCAGAGTTTGCATGCGATCTCCGGTGAGTTTCAAAAGCCAGAGCATACAAATAGCTGTATTTACTAAACAGTGATTTGTAAAATCTATTTAAAATCGCTTTAAACTCCAGTGAGAAAACCTTTATTTTTTTTTCTTTAAATGTATATTATGTAAATTATGTACATTTCTTCTATATGATTAAAAATGACCTTTACAATTGTAAAAACTCCTGAACTAAATCAATAACGCTGTCCCTGATGTCCATAATAAATCAATAATGCTGTCCCCAATGTCCATAATAAATCAATAATACTGTCCCAATGTCTATAATAAATCCATAATGCTGTCCCCTGTGCCTATAAATAAATAAAAAATGTTCATCATGCCTAAATTTAAATTTAAATACCCTTAATATAATAATTGTAATATTTTTACCCCTTTAAACAAATGGTAAAAAACAAAATAATTATTCATAATACTTACAGTTTAACTGTTTTGATTGCAGGCAGGTGTCTTCTGCACTCCGGAGTAGGATCTTCTCAAAGCTGATCCTTACGGGAGGCTCCTTCCTGTGCTGGGTCCGGGTGTGGGTCCCCATTTAGAATAGCCATAGGGCCGTTTCCTCCCTGCCAGTTTCAAACATGCTGGGATTTTGATTGCAAATGCCTCGATGAGCTCAATCGAGCTTTCGGTGCTCTGAAATGTAAGTAAAAAAAATCCCCCACTCCTTTCCCTAATTCTAACCCTCCCTTCTTATTACCCTAATCCTCCCTTCCTGGCAGCCTGACCCTAACCCACCATCTCCCGCAGCCTGACCCTAACCCTCCATCTCCCGCAGCCGGACCCTAACCCTCAGTCCTCTGCAGCCTGACCCTAACCCTCCCTACCCTGCAGCCTGACCCTAACCCCCCCTACCTCACTCCCTGGAGAGATTACTCACCTTCCCCCTGCGATCTGGCAGCAGCAGCGGGATATCAGCAGATGTGGTATTTCCAAATAAGAATGGGTGATTATGCCGATCGGTATACTCACCCATTCTAAAAAAAAATTTCTAAAGTGGGGACTATTGGAAATAGGGACATCCGAAAAGGAACTTACGGATTTTCTAACCGGGGACTGACAATGGTTGGGTCCCTCCGTCTCCTGACTTATGTCATTACAGGGCCCCTATTTATACCCTTTGACGGGACTCCCAGACCAGGAAGGAGCCTTCCCACGAGGATCAGCCATGAGAAGATTCTGCTCCAGAGTGCAGTAGACGCCTGCCTACAATCAAGACATCTAAATGGTGAGACAGTATGGGCTGGGTTAGACACTTCCATTCTTACTTTCACAAATTCCACACAAACATACACACAAAAGGTTAAGGTAGCCCTATGGTGGCAGAAGTTAGCTAAAATCCATAAGAATGAGGGGAGTGTCATGGGAGTGCACTTGCCACATAGGCGCGTAGTATCGCTAATTTGTTCGTACTCTCATTTCACATTCCTAACCATAGAGGTGAGGATAGGCATGCAAATAAAGGGTGGAGAGCAGCAGGTAGTGTCCAGAACTCTGCACGAGAGAGAGAGGAATGACAGGAACCTGCACTCCCCTCTCCCACACAGACAGTATAGAAAGCGACCAAGGTGTCTGGATCGGGCCCACTGAGCTTATTTGGAATTTGTGTTGACTTTTACAAATCAACTCATTCCTCAAAGAGTAAAAGAGAAAAACTGACTTCAGTGGTGATAATCATTAATAATCTTTGCCAACATCTCATAGAAATTAATTCAATGGTATTAAATAATTCATGTAAAGAAAAGAAAAACACATTTGCTGATTCTTTCCACAGCTGAATCAGCCCCTAGGATATAAAGCCCTCTAAATCTTGTGAGCTATACATTGACATCATTTATTCTGATGTGTAATTTAGTCTGATTTGTGTCATTTCTTTTTTAATCACATTATCATATTATGGGATCTATGATTAAAAATTAGTATAAATTGGTATTTCTTTACATAAACATTGGTGATATGGGAATATAATATACCACGTTGAATCAGTTTTTGTACTAGATGCTTTAGACATCAGATCACAGTCCACTTCATATGGGTTCCTAGGGCCGGATCCAGACCCCCGCACACTTTCTGTACGTGCAGTGGTCTGTCCGTCTGACAGAGAGAGGGGAGTGCACGCCCCCTGTCACTCCCATCACTTTTGCGGGCTTTATGGCAGCTTACACTGCCATAATCCTGCCTTAAGTCAATCGTGCGGATCAGCGGTCTGTATGACCAATGATCCGCACAAGTGTGGGAGCTCCCTCCCACACTGTACAACTACCATGCTTCCCACCACCCACTTTAGCGGATGGAGGGGAAGCACTGCCCATTTCTTCGGAAATAGGCTTGTACAAACCTAAATTCCGTACGATTCTTGCTACACTATTGTTACTATTGTACTACTGTAACACTAGCGTAACATCTGGAGGGCGAATGCGCCCTCCAGTCAAATCAGGCCACTAATGCCCCTTGTGTGCATATGTGGCCTGACGTTCTCAGATCTGGATCCGGTCTCTAGAGTTGAAACGTCCACAAGCTACTAGATAGTATTGATTGTAGGATTATGCTGGTAGAACACCAGCATACCATTTAAACTGTAGTCACAATGTCTAAATAAATGGTGTATTTAAATAGAATTCATGACTTCATGAAACATTACTTAAAAAGTACATTTCCAGACAAATTAGCAGCCACTGTAAATTTTTAAAGAAAATAATAGATTGTGTTTAGCCTTGACAAGGTAATGGTGTATAAACTGCTAAATATTTTTTTTTTACAAAGATTAAGCAAATCAATCTGTAACTGAAGCATGTACAAAAACATGAGTTTAGTGTATGTAACAATGAATAATAATTGTATAGCTATAAATTGTGTTTATACTGTTGGAGAAGTGATTAGCTGCTGGGAACCAAGGATATAGGCTTTCCATGAAAGGAAAAACAGTAACGAATATATTATCAACTTAATACCCTAGGGACAAAATTATCTCAAGCATAAAGCTAATTCATTTGTTTGCATGTAGACCTCCTGGGCCATGGTCTATTTATGAAACAATTGAGTGCTATAGTTTATACTCCATTATGACCATTTTTTACCATAGACCTTTCTTAACAGCTTTGCTTACATGGTGAGACACAATATGTAGCACTTTAAAATTCAATAAAACAGATCTCTATATTTCACTGAATTATCTAGAGAGTTATTGCCATCTGTGACTAACATTTTAATGGTACTTGTTAATTGTTCCATTATAAGTTTTAGCCTTTATGTATTATAAGTTATTAGACAGCAAATTTATTCTGTAATAGGCTAAACATAAGGTGGTTTCAAGTTGGAAGTGCATTTGGAGAATTAAACTAATTTCAAAATGAGTAAGTAAAATGTGAATGCTGGTGTCTGTGTTGCTGTCTGGATTTGGAGGATTTAAATGAAATAAAACTTTCAGCTGCAGCAATGTACAATTACAGAAATCGAGACATTCAAACATGGGGCATGATCCACAGATATGAATTAAATAAGTTTGCACAGATTCGCAAAAATACGCACCTAAGTAGCAAGTGCACTCCCCTGACACTCCCATAGTTCTTACGGATTTTAGCTGACTTCCGTGTAGATAAAGCTACCTTAAGTCAGCGTGAGTAGTTTGCAAGTCCAGCCCATACTCCTCTATTTAAATGCCTCCCACCACCCACTTTTCTTAACTTCTTACTTATGTAGTAGTGGCACGTCCCTTCTTAAGGATCTCATTATCCTCATTATGCATGTCTAATGGATTTCCGTGCATAACATCTGGATAGTGCATGCGTAATTCTCAGCAAGGGTGCACTCAATTATGCATCCTTTGCCATGACTTGTCATGGCCACAAGGATTGAGACAGAACTTTATCCCCACAGTGCTCTGGGGCTGGGAGGAGTTCCCAGAGAGGAAGTGAGAGCTGCAGTGTCTGAGGGAGAGGCAGGGAGAAGAGCATGTGAGATGAAGAGCAGCAGAGGAGCTACTGAGGAGCAAGCTTTGAGAGAGAGAGAAAGAGCAGAGAGACTTGCTTAGGCTGCACAGCATCTACTGCTGGCCTTTGTCTAAGTGTGGCAGTACCTTGGAGAGACTTGACCTTGAGCCCACCCACCTGAGGGAGATTCTAGCTGATGGAGAGCTGCATGTAAGAGGAGAGAACTACAAACAAGATCAGGCTAGTGGGGTGCCTTGAGCTGATGCACTGAGGAGTTGCAGTTAGAAACAGTCATCAATCCAGAGCTAAGTAATTGCATCCAATCACACTAAGTCACTGGCGCTGCACACTACATCTACAGTTCTGCATCACCTTTACACTGCAGAGGGAGTCAAGTAAAGTGGACATTGGGACTTTGTTGTACATAGCCTACATGGGACTTTAAGACTTTCTAATGCATGTAATCTGGGTTACTGCCGTTTGTTGTTATTGTAGTTAGTCTGATTATTATAGTTAGACAGGAATACTGTAGAACTGTTTAGAGATTTACTCTTACAGTGTGATTGTGGCTGCAGCTGACCAGAGTGTGTATATTGACCGCCATTTTGTAGAGACTGTTTGCTTGTGAAGCCGCCATTTTCAGAGGTTAACCTATTGGGCCGGATCCAGAACTACGTCCGTCTTCCATAGACGGACGTAGTTCAATAAACAGTAGCTACCGCGCATTCGTAGTAGCTATTGTACGTAATCTGTCTTTTAGACCACATATACGCAATCTACGTATCGAAACGATACGCAGATTACGTACAATAGCTACTACGCATGCGTGGTAGCTACTGTTTATTGAACTACGTCCGTCTATGGAAGACGGACGTAGTTCTGGATCCGGCCCAATAGGTTAACCTCTGAAAATGGCGGCTTCACAAGCAAAAAGTCTCTACAAAAAGGCCGTCAATA
>WWET01000464.1:125216-137348 GCA_011038615.1 Limnodynastes dumerilii | reverse complement strand
GGGGGGAGAACTTGATTAATTTATCTTTCTTTTCTAAGGAACTTTTATTACAATGAATTAGCAAAACAATCCGCATTAACAATATCTAGTTTTGAAAAAAAATAAAAATAAAATGTGTAATATTGCTAGTACAAATTGCATAGAAAATGAGCTGACAACTGTAGGGGGGCACAAAGTGCCATCTGTATTTAGTCACCTGGCAGCTGGTTTTAAACTTGTATTTTCTAGCATTTTTATATTTTTACTATTATATAATATGATTTGCACCTATTAAAATTACTTTTTACTTTTATACAAAAGTACAACTAAAAGGTTTATCATTCATAGTAAAAGTTTTCTCTGTCATCTCAGAGGTAGTGAAAGGTCTAACCCAGGTTTGGTTCGCAACTTTGAATGGCCCTATTTTAGCCTATTTTGAATAATTTTCTACAAGGATGCAGCAATGAGGGACCGAAAATGACTGACTATTCCTTAATGGAGAAAGGTGAGCGAACAGACCCAGGACTAATCCCCAGCTCTGACAGGTGAGTATTTCCCCAACCCTTATCTTAATGCTAAATGTAACCCTCCCTTTTCATTACCCAAACATTTTCCTTCCCCACAGCCTAACCCTAACCTTCCCCTTTTATGCTACATCCCTTCCTCGTAGTGTAACCCTAAGTCTCGCCTTATATGCTCCATCCCTTTTGCATAGCCTAATCCTAAATCTCCCCTTCTACACTCCAGCCCATCCCCGCAGTCTAACCCTAAATCTCCCCTTCTATGCTTTATCTCCTCCGTGCAGCCTCACCCTAAATCTCCCCTTCTACCCTCCATCCCTTCCCCACAGTCTAACCCTAAATCTCCCCTTCCACACTCCATACCATCCCTATAGCCTTACCCTAAAACTCCCCTACTAAGCTTTAACCCCTCTCCGTAGCATAATTCTAAGTCTCCCCTTCCATGCTCCCTCCTCTCTCCATAGCCTAACTTTAACAGTTTTCCATATATGAATTGGTTTACCTTTGTGATAAGCGCAGCTTTTTATATTTTCATTTGCTATATACAAATCTAGGGTTTTCTACACACACCCTTCGCTTGCTGCTCACACCCCGGTATTATCCATTCATACATAAAATGCCTGGTCGGGTCTTGAGTTGGGTACTGTGATGGGTCAGAAATGTTGCAAAGCTTTCTCCGTAATGAATGGATAAGTTGCTGAAAAATAGATCTTTTGGCATACTGACCCATTCATTATTGAATGTTTCTATATTAATACATTTTCGAAACAGGGGCAGCTGACAATTAGCTGTTGGCTGTCTGTAGGTCAATAATGTGATTTTCAAAGCAGCACACGCATCCCATCTAACCCATACAGCTCTAGAATGGTACACCTTATTAGCTTTGCACACAGGACCAGATTCAGAGTCTGAAAGTAAAAGGAAAATGGGCGGAACCATGTTCAATTTTAGTGGAAGCCGAATTAGTTTTAGTTTTTGCATGCAGGGAGAAATATTTTTTTTCTTACTGCACGCAGATGCTGATCAGCTTTACTTTTAAAATGTTATTTAGGTAAACATACCTTTCAAGTCTAATTCTGTTTGCAACAGATGACATTTGCCTCCTCTAAAATTCAGCATGGTTGTGCCAAGGTGTAAATTTCCCCACTGTCTTCTTCTTACTTTCAACCTCTGGATCTATTTCATAGCTACCACATTGTCTCAGTGCCAAGCAATTATAACCACTTATGTTATCAACAGGGTTGCCGACTCTCCCGAAATATCTAGGAGACTCCCGGTAATGAGAACCAGTAAATTTCCTGCATGCCCCAACACTGAAACAATCACCCATGTAATCCCTAGAGTTACTAGGGATGGGTGGGACTTGATGACATCATCAAGTCCCGCCTACCCCTTTAATGCCTGAGATCACACTGGTGATTGACAGGGGTGGGGCTTAATGACACAATTTGCATAAATCACATCATTAAGCCCCACCTCCTCACAATAATCTATGGCTTCCCTCCGGGTTCTCCCGGAGGGAAGCTTTCAATAGCCGGCAACCCTGGTTATAAATAGTACTGCTCTGCCATATAGCTCTGGTCATAACAGCAGACTATGCCATGACTGGGTTACATGACTTAATTGTATTATTGTTCTGGCAGAGTTTTGTTTTTATTTGTTTTTTTGCTTTACCCCTTATTAGAGTAACATAAGGCATACCAGCATCACTCCAGATTTAGGTAAAAAAAAAATGTTGTCCAATATCCTGGACAGAATGGATTGCATTCTGATTGGATTGCACCATGATGTACACATGCTCATATTGCAGACAAACATACATTCCAACCACATGGACAATTGCGAAATCTGAAGCAAGTGTTGAGCACTATACCCAAAATAAGGAATTAGTCTTAGAAAATTAATAGGTGAGCTGAATAGGCCTGGTAAGTAAAAGTACACACACATATATAAGCATGCACTTTGGTAAAGTTTTGTTAATATGATAAACAAGTGTTGCTTTTCCTTCCAAAGAACAGTCCAGAGACATAAATGGAGCAATGAGATTTTAAAACTAATGCCCATTCACAAGTATGGACTTAATCTTAAAATTAAAAACATATGCAATGTTAATACTATAACAGGATGGATTGTGAGGGTTAAATGTAAATAAGCACAACAGGAAGATTAGCTTTTGTTTTGATAATAACGAACAGTTAATAGCGCAATGACATAAATGTAGATAGATATGAATTTCAATCATCTCACTGCATATCATAGCCTGGGAAAAGGGTACAGACACCCTGCTTGTAGTGTTGTATAGTAAATATATCATCGTCGGATCTGCTGATATAACCCGGAGCACTGGGTGTGTCAGTAGCATGGTGTACTTGAGCTGAGGTGGTAAGTGGAGATTCTTCCCCGGTTTGTTGATATTTCAACCCAGGATAGTAGTGTCTTGCATAACAAGGTTTTAACAAGGTCTTAAAGACCGCATATACACAATTTACGTTACAAAACAATACGTAGATTACGTAAATTAGTTGCTATTTATGCGCAGTAACTATTTTCGACATCTGACAGACATATTATGGGCGACGGACGTTGTTCTGGAACCAGCCCCATGTCTAAAACTGGCCCTCAAATGTGCAGGCATCTGTGCTACCCAATCAGATTACATGATACCCTATCCAGGTACAATATTAAAATATAAGTGTGCCCTCTTTGTGTGTACCATTTCAGAGTTCTGCACCATTGCCATTCTACAGCAACTGGAAAACTTTATCTAATCCTGGCTATTGGAACTTCATTGATGAAAGAAAAGTGGTTAGATTTTCAGTCACACAGATGCATGGGAGATATGATCACAATAGAAGCAAATTTTAGAATCGAGTCTAAAATTTGGAACAGTTCCAAATTTGGTCTCTAATTTTGCACCATACACCAGTTGATTTGCACTCTATTTGTTGCATCTGTTAAGTTTAATTAATAGGACTTAAGGAAGGTCAATACTTATTACAATTATTAAGTA
Organism: Limnodynastes dumerilii; assembly: GCA_011038615.1. Lineage (NCBI taxonomy): Eukaryota > Metazoa > Chordata > Amphibia > Anura > Limnodynastidae > Limnodynastes > Limnodynastes dumerilii. Next base: position 133,838 of record WWET01000464.1, on the reverse strand, counting down.
TTAGTATAATTACTATTACTTAATGTTATTTCAGTAATAAACGTAATAATAATAATAATAATAATAATAATAATAATAATAATAATAATAATAATAATAATAATAATAATGTCAATTGGGATAGTTTCATTTTAATTTGAAGAGGATGTCAAAAACTGTCCATTTTTATTTTGGAAATACATTTTTTAAAAGTAAATAATGTAATAATTTTTTTATTTTAAAAATAATCCTTCAAAATATATTTCAAATTGTGGTTTATAAAACATTTTAGAAAAATTAATTTAAAATCAAACACATAATTAGGTAGTTGGCACTGTTATATAGTGCTTGGGCATTTCTGATTATACTTTATTACTTGTTTTGTTTACCCAACCACAACAAGCATGAACTGAAAGGAATCTACTTGCAAATCCGTTAATATATTTTACACTGGCACTTCTCAATTCAATACAGTTTTTCAACAAATGTTATTAGAAACAACATTTGTGATTTATTTAATCTGCAATAAGCCCTGCTGAATACATAGTTTTATTATCCTTTTCTGTTCAAATCAGTACTTTAAAGCATTAAAATGCTACAAGTCTGAAAGGATGAATAATTAGAATTATAATCTTTAGAAAGGATTATGTCTTATACTTAGAGATCCACAATAATGTCTGTATTATCCTCAACAAATTTTAACATCTTTTTTTGTTGTTGTTTTAAAGAAGAAAGAAACACTTGCAAGACACATTTGAATTAACTCACTTACAGTATGTATTAAACAAACTAAAGTAGGATAACAAATATAGACAGACAAAAATTATTTGTCTTTTCAAAGCTTTAATCGTCTATAAATTAGCACTTTGTAAATTGTATAAACACACAAAAGGCAAAAAAAAAATTGTGTGTATTTCACAATATTTACAAAGAAAGGATCTATTTTAATGATATTTCAAAATGTTGAATACATATATAATTTGTTGCTATAACTACATCTTGTACATACTTTAATTAAGTTTTAACACTAATAGAAAAAATATTCTTTTCAAACATTTTCAAAATGTGTTGCCATCAATCTACAATGTTTTAATGCATAGGCAAATATATTCAATAAATGCGATCAGAAAACATTCTAAGAAAAATCAATGCGTGTTTTCTAGAAAATGTGGAGATAAATATTAAATAGGAAATTAAAGCTAATTTTATATTCTGAATATCTTAACCCTGATGTTCTGTTCGTGTCTACTATATGGATTTACTTTTCAAGTCAATAAGAATCGTATAACAAAATTCTACTTTTCATTATTATTAAATCAAAAGGCTAATATCTAAGCTTTTATTGGGTTAAATTAAGATATAATAAAAAAAAAAATACAAAATACAAAAATGATGAAAAAAATAGTTTAATATAGGTATTTAGCCATTAGTACAATTTGGACTACAATACAGGATTAACATATATGTTTGTTGCACTTGGTACATGTAATGTTTGTTTTATTATAATTTTTTGAAGATAAAATTAGAATCTGGCATGCTTGACTGCTTCAACTCTCCATGCAGAAGTTCCTGTATGAGGATCATCATAGAGTTGTTTAATGTATGTTTTTCGTAATTTTACATTACACTTTTGCCTATGGTATATACTGTTTTGAGGAAATATAAAGTTAATGGCTAACTTAGTTATGTCTAAATTTCTTATCATTCAAGTTACAGTTAATGAAAGTATACAGGACAAAGGCATTGGGGCAGATCCTGAACGACGTTTTTCTGCGAATTTACGTGTGGTATACACGTAAATTCGCAGTTTTGATTGAACTGCGCATGCGCACCGCAGAAAATACGCACATTCGCGTAGCGTATTTTCTAACGTAAGGATAATTCACGTATTGTGAACGTAAGTAATTACGTGTGGGCGTGCCAAAATTACGTTAACGACGAATACGTGCGAAATACGTGAAGTAGGCGGAGGGGGGTATTTAAAGTGTACAGTATGGGCGTGCTAAGCTGCGTACGTTCGCCTAGTCTGTACGCCCGTTAGCGGACGTATTGTGTTACGTATGGGAAAGTTAAGGTAGGGTTTGGGTAGCGTATTTTCACAAAATACGTCCGTGCAGGGGGTGTGTTAAGGGTAGCGTAGCGAATTTACGTACGCGAAAATTCGCTACGCGAACAAACGTACTGCAAACGTTGTTCAGGATCTACCCCATTGTATTTAATTACATAAATGATATTATAAAATATTATCATTAGTATCAGTTCTTTATACATTTGCAAGTGTACATGTTCACAAGTTGATCTAGAGTTATCACTGCGCCTTTTATCACTGTAAAGTCCAAATTATATTTGGCTTCTTATCTGGCCTATCACTTATGCCTTTGCCATTATATAAGGTGCTCAAAGGAATATCTTTCTTATTTTTTTTTTGGTACATAATTCACTTCTACTGTGTTTTCAGTGAAATACAAAGATGTACTATTCACCCGATTAAATGTAATATGCCGAGATAGTTCCAGTTTATTTTATCTTATAGCTCCAAGCGCCAAATTTACTAAAGTCGATTTGTGTGAAATCGCTAGAGATGTGATGTGTTTAAAAAATCCAGCGGTTTTCAAAGCGCTGGATTTACTAAGGTCTTTTTAATCTCAAATCGTATGTGTTTATGTTGTTTTGAAATTGCATTAGCTTAAATCTCTTGCGTGTTTTTTAGCATTGTGAACAAATTGTGGGATTTACTAAGGAAATGTATGCTCAAATCGCTGCTAAATAGTAAAAAAAATTAACAGAGTTGAAAGAGGTGCCTCAGGCTAGCGATTTGGACAAAATTGCTTGAAATTGGGCTGCTTTAATTGCAGCAGCCTATATAAAGCATCACCCAAGCATCCCCAGCTGCTTCACATTGTGAGATTTAGCAACATAGCTTGTGTTGGGAATATGCAGCACACTCTTTTTGTAAGGTGTGCAGCTGCAATTACTGAAGCCACAGCAAGGTCTGTGGTGGAGGATGATGAACAGCACCAGCCCCAGGTTCCACAGAGAGGACGCATACCGCGGCAAGTGCGTTCCTTTGCCCTGCGTTTGGACCTGGACTCCCTCTCAAATCACGAGGTTGTGCAATTGTTTCGTCTGAACCGTGCTAACCCCCTGAGCCTTTGGGCCTGATCCAGACCTACGTTAGTCTGGGTAGCGTATTAATGCCGAACGTACCATCGATGCATGGCAATAGGCACTCCCCTTGCTCGTACCTAGTTTAGCTTCCATATGCTCAGCTAACCCTTCCCTAACTTTTGTGTTCGTACCCGCAGTCATCCGTACGTTCCTTGCGTATTAACAACGCTTAGCACGCCCATACTGTATGATTTAAATGCCTCACCCCGCACCCTCAGTGCGTGGTTACGGATTTCGTATGGCAGCCATGCCCCCATGAGCGGTAATACGAAGCAGTTACGAATAAGGCACATACGCTAAGATTTTCAGAGCATAACATAAGCTTAACATCTGCCCCACGCATGAGCAGTAAGTACAAATGGCCGTTTTTACGCTTACGACCGCTGTATACCCACACACAAGCGTAGGTCTGGATCAGGCCCTTTATGAGTAGGTGAGGAGGGATTTGGAACCATCAACATCAATATCCCATGCAGTTTCTGGGCTGCACAGATTAATGTTTTCCATTCACTTTATGGCCACAGGTTCCTTCCAGCCTGTGACCGGAAGAGTGATTGGAATTTCACAGGCGACCTTTTCACGTCACTTTTCACAGGTGTAAAGTGCACTAGCTAAAGTGTCACATACATATATCTTCTTCCCCAGCCAGGAGTCACTGTGGAGAGACCTGAAGTTAGCCTTTTACAGTCGCTCCGTATTTCCAAATATACTAGGAGCGATAGACTTCACTCATATAGCGCTGAGACCACCTAAGAATTAAGTGTATCTGTTCATTAATCGCGATCATTACCATTCCCTGGTCTGTGATGCCAACATGAGAATAATGAGTGTGTTTGCTGGCTATCCAGGCTCTTGTCATGACGCCTATATTCTGAGACAGTCATCCCTTTTCTCCAGATTTGAAAATGGCCAAATGCCTGAGGGATGGCTGTTGAGTAAGTGAGTGTATAGTTTAATGAAATGCCTAACATGTGTTTAATTATACATACATTAATGAAGAAACTAAAACACATCTCTCTTTTCATTTTCGTCTTTCAGAGGACTCAGGATTTGGGTGTTGCTCCTGGCTGATGACTCCTCTGCTGCACCCTATAACTCCTGCACAGCACAAATGTAATGAGGCAGCACATATTCACTAGAGAAGTGATAGAGCGTTCCTTTGGCCTACTGAAAACCAGGTTTAGGTGCCTTGATGAATCTGGTGGTGTGTTACTCTACTCCCCTGTACAGGTCTCAAATATTGTGCTGACTTGCTGTCTGCTTCATAATTTAGCGTTACATCAGCCCAGACGAGATGTTGTGGAAGTAGACAGTGAGCAAGCAGGGTTACGTTTACCATCGGGTGACAGGCATACAACTGAGGGGGGATTCAGATTAGGGATGACCTTATCGTACGATCCTTTTCATGTAAGTCTTCACATTCACAATCAACTGTTTTCCTAGTCATAATAAGTGTTATTTATTTAATTTTTTTTATGTTTCCTATTTTTAGAGTTTATAAACATTCTGAATATGAAAAGGCAACACTGTGCACAGAATCAGCTTGTTCAACACATAAAGGTGAGTATTAAGACAACAAAGACAATTTGAGTTTTAAATGCAAAAACTCCTTTATTTGCACTATTATTTTTTTGGCCAATTGCCTTGTTTTATTGTTTGAGTCACAGTGCTCAATAAAGTATGCAACAGTACAAATATTACATGAGCAATTTGTAATGGAAAACATTTCCTGTCAGTAAACTTGGTCAACAGCATTTATTTTGTAAAAAATGCAAAAAATTGAATTAGGCATTTTATTGATAGGTTGCTTAATATTTACTGAACTGGAACGTGTCACCCTCCCCCCTAGTTCTGCCTCCACGTCTAGCTGGTGTACTCGAGGCAGAAGACACAGTTGTGCTAGTTAAGCTACTATCATTTGAGGAACTTGGGGGTGTTGTGTTTGTTTTCTGAGCATGTTCTTTAAGCACACCTATGAGTGCAACATTAGTGTTTAGTTGCATAATTGCATTTTGGATACCAACCATAAATGTGATGATAGCTGCAAAGCCATAGTTAAACATTGCATTACTTCGTCTGATATTTTTTTCTATTCAATATAAGCAACGTGCTTGGCTACGCATAAAGTCACGCTGCACATCTTGAAAATCACCTATTGTTTGCGACAGTTGTGCTGCAGCATCAGTTGGAGGTGTTGCTTTGGTGTTAATGGCGGTGATGGTGTTGCTTGCATAAAATCTGGAAACATTATTGGTATCTGCGAAACATCCTTCCACCTCCGATTGATGGTTTTCATTTGTGACAAATTGTAGGGTCAGCACTTGCATCTCCTCTGTGGTTGGCTCAATCTGCAGCTTAGAAGCTGTCTGTTGATATGTTCCTGCAAAAGCAACATTTGGTAAGTATAATGTGTATATATTGTTTTTGTGGTTGTTTTTGTGGTTCACAATGAAGCATTAATTTTTCATTGTTTAACAGGTCAAACTCACCAGGATGCTCATCATGTGGAAAATCCTCAAGTAGAGGCACAGATACTGTTGCTGGACGATGTCCTAAATCACTTTGATGTGTTAAGACACATGTATATGAGTTTTCTAAACATGTATATGTTGCATACCTTAGCAAATGTGCAAGATTTAATTTTAAGTTCTCATATGAGTATCTGCATAACCAATGCCTATTTCATGGACAGTGTATTAAGTTTCAGAAACCTATTAGACATAATTCCTTTAGCAGAAATATTAAATACCTTGTGGCGCTTGGAGATCTGTATCAACCACATTATACCCATAGAGAACCTCCTCTGCAAATATTTAACGGGCTTCCTCCTCACAGGCGTTGTAAGTTTGCCTTAGTGGTGGTCCTCTATCTGTTCTCTGTGCTGCTTTTCTTTCTTCAGTGAGTTTTCACTTCAGTCGGCATTTGATATCATTAAAATGTTTCTTACAGTTTTCCTCTGTTCTTTTAAAAATGGCTACCTCATTAACGGCATCCACTACATCCCTCCACAGTTACCTTTTCTTTGGAAAAGATGTAGCAGCTGCGTCACGCCCTAGGATTTGGTAATAAATTGGAACCACTTTCTCTACAAGTGCACAATTTTCCTCGCATGAAAAATGAACTAGTCACCTACTTTTTGTTCTCCCCTCCTCCAAATTAGATTTGCATCTTCAGGATTTTGACCATCATCAAAATCAGCGTCATTATCCTCAGTCTGATCACGTTGTGCGGTTGGTCTTTTACGAATTGACATAAACCTAGAAAGTGAACACATAGCAAATAATATGAGTGCTACCGAAAATAATGTATTGAAAAATTGGAATGAAATACGTAATGTTCTGAACAATAAAGATGCTAACTATTCAAAAATGATTTACTGAGCAGCGTCTTTACTTAAGTTTTTATAGGCAAATTAAGCTAACAACACACAAATAGTACACCTAAAACACCACACATAACAGCTAATCTCAACATAAAACATGGTTTAGGCTACTATAAACATATCCTCTTAATTAGAAAGGCCTATTTACAGTTAATACACTTTACATCTACACACACATAGTTTTTTATAAAAAAAAATAGGAGCACCTGACTCACAAACATTCAACATACATAGTAGCTAAGTATGACAAACCAATGTTAAACCAAAAGAAATTTACAAATAACATTTATCAAGTTAATACATTTGGATTTTTAGACAAAATGGAGGAGAGCTGAAGTTAGAAGAACAACAATTTGTACACAAGTCATAATAACAAGGATGAAAGTAGCTACATAGGTAATAATAAATGTCACCTAAATTTTAACAACAATAGTTGGTAAAAAATTAAATGGTTCTACACACACTAAGAAACGTTACATGAGCAAAACCAAACATTACACTCATGCCACCATAAATATAATAAATGCATGAAGGAACAAACAAAGAGTTCAGACAAAAAAACATATGAAATAAGACGAGGACAATAGTAGCTAATCAGAATACTCACTTTTGTGCAGAATCAATAAGATTTAAAATGATTAAAAGCACCTCCAAATGCTGAAAGTCATACATCCAAACACCAAACTGACACTCAAAAGGCATTCATGGGCAGCAGAGAGTCACGTGCTTTTGTAGGGGGAACTATCGCTTGCTTATAGCAAACTCTCGCTATTTGGAGCGATTTTGAAGTAATTCAATTTTGACAGGAAACAAACACATTTGGGGAAAAACAGATTTAACATTGGAAAACATACAATGAATGTGATTTAGTGTAAAAATCGCTACAGTTTAAAATTTGCAACCTATAATCGAGGTAATAATTAGTAAATTAGACGAATAAACCACAGCAAATGCATGCAATTTACAGCAACATTGAGCAATTTAAATCACTGCATTAATGCGCCCCTTATTAAATCTGGCCCAAAATAGTTATGTGGACTTGTTCAGACTTGTATAACTGTATAAATACATGAAATACTGACATACTTCAAATGCAAAATGTAAACTGACTTTGTATTTAATATGTTGGTATTTTTGCTGTGGAAATAATGTGGTTAAAATATATATGGTCTTACACTGTTTTTGTCATATTGACCACTCACTTGTAAAAATGTAAAATTAAATAAAAATTAAACAACTATTTGCCTTTAAAAATATAAATCACAACACATGGAAATCATAGTTACATAAATAATGAAATGACACCAAAATGATTTTTGTTTTGGGTGAAATAGAACAGAACAACAGGGTAAAAAACTGAGGTCATCATACTTAAGTTTCATTTATTAAACTGAGCTAATAGACTTCACAAATACAAATTATAATAATAAAAATATAATAATAACTATTTTTCAGTAAAGCAAAGGCAAAATCTAAACCTTATAAATGTATGGTACATCACAGTAGTATGTGGTGTGCACAGTATGTTGGAACAAGTTTTTGTGGGCTGGTACACAGTACCTTTAAGACATTATTTTGCAGTAAGCAACATACTCAGCCAGCCATATGATAGAAAGAACTAAAGAACTACAACCACAACAACAGGGGTAGATTTTGGATCCTGAAGTGGCCCTGAAAAAATTTGTTAAGGAGTCATGACCCAATTTTTAGTAGATTTAGCTAACACATAAGTGTGCACCAACTGTATAAAATAGTTAATTATGAACTGACCTTCCTCTTATCAACTTATCTAAACAGACAGTGTTGTGTGTATAGTAATAGGAATGCAGCTCATCATTTACAAACTGAGTTACACATCCACACCAACTGTCCTGTGTGGAAAAATTCTGACTGAGGAAGCTCAATCTGGACTATGGAAAGCCTGGTAAAATGTAATTCACTAAGCCTACCTCTCCTCTTAATGGACCGGATCCAGATTTAAGATCATCAGGTGATTTACGCACGCAAGGTGCGTAAATCACCTGACTGAACTGGAGGGCACATGCGCCCTCCAGATGTTACGCTAGGATTACTATAGTAATCCTAGCGTTTAA
>WWET01000464.1:77510-103788 GCA_011038615.1 Limnodynastes dumerilii | reverse complement strand
CAGGGCCCTCTTACCCACCCAGTCTGTCTGTTATTCCCCAGTATTGTTATAAAGATTGTAACATTGTAAAGCGCTACGTAATCTGTGGGCGCTATATAAAAACCTGTTAATAAATAAATAAATAAATAATAAGGGACTTAAATGGGGTAAAATTTTTCGCAGTATCCCCCTCCTTTCTATTAAACACCTTAATTTAGCAACAGAGGACTCGATTTACAACTAAGTAAGAACAGGATTTAAGTCCGTATATTTAAGAACAGTTAAACTGAGTATGCCCAGAATTTAAAACTACACACTTAAACTATGTAAGCATAATTCACAGATAAGAAAGTCTACTTAGTAATAATTCATGCATGGGAACGTAATGACTTCCGCATGCATGGCTAGAGGGGCAAGACTCTTAATGCAAATGAGCAGCATTCGGGCTACTAATTAATGTACAGTATGGGCGTTTCTCGAGACTTAAGAATGATTAACAGTTAAGAAGGCCTTATTCAGAGTAACAAACGCATGGGAAAAGATAAGAATGCCCCCTGCCAATCTTAAGTTTACATCTGCCTAGTTAACAGAGAGCAATTTCTGTTTGTTCATCATACAGCTGCTGTGTGATTATAATGAATGCACGTGTTTACTTTGAAACAATTATCTTTTAAAACTGCTATTATGTTACCATTTTGTGTTTGACTTTAAATTTGAAAGGTGCTCATTATTTACATTTATTTGCAGTTTGTGCATGATTTCATTGTTTATTGTAAACATTTTTAAACAGATGTTTTTTTTGTATTTAACTTGTAGCATGTTTGCATTGTTTGTGTGAAACCTTGAGATACAAATTTGTTTAGGTCTAATATATGTAGATATTTGTTATTTTGATATTTAAGTTATAACATCTTTGAAATCTGATTGGTTCTTTCTTAATCCTACAATATGTATTTATGGTTTTAATAATTTTCTACATTTTTGCATATTGCAATTTTTTATACATTTTTTGGTTACTTTTGATTAATACATTTCTTTGCTTAGCTGTGAATCATGAGGATATTAAAGATCCTAAATATACGCACGATTCTTAGTTGGGAAACAAAGTTCCTTTCCTAAATATAAGCACCTAGGGCTAGATCCAGACTTAATTTCACTTTAAATACGATAGTGTAGCGTAGTTACGCACTACTAAAGTATAATGCACTCCCATGGGCACTCCCCTCGAACGCACATAATTTAGCTGATTTACGAGTTCAAAACATGCGTATCTCTGGTCGTACGTACCACCTTGTCATATGTAAGTGCCTAACCCAGGCCATACTGTACAATTTAAATGCCTCCCTGGACCTACAATGCATATTTTCGGCTTGAGTAGGGATGACACACCCCTTCGTACATAGCTACCAACAAGTTACGTACGATCAACGTTACAATGCGTAACAGCTGCAGCGCGCATGTGCAGTGCATTCTCACAGCCAGATTTATGCATGCAGCATGCGTAAAATCGCTGTCATATTAAGTCTGGATCTGGCCCCTAGAGATAAGAAAGTTCTTAACTCCTAAGAAGCTAGGGGTGTGGTAGCATTTTTCTTTATTATCTGTGAATTGTTCTTACTTATCTTTGCGTGAGCAAATTTAGGAACGTTCCTAAATTCTTTCTTAAGTGTGAATCAGATCCAGAGTGCCTTAAGGGGTAGCTCTTCTGCTAGGTCTGGTATGAAATGTCAACAGTCAAAAAGTCGACAGGTCAAAATGTTGACAGTTAAGTACAATCAAGGCGTTACATATGACTAGGGATATGCAAGATAAAGTTAAGGCAGGGTTCAGAACACGTAAGTCAGCTAAGTTATGTGTGTGCAAGGGCACTCCCAGAGTGCATTATACTTAGTAGCACTATACATAGATTAAAACAATCTTAGGTCTGGATCTGGCCTTATATTAGAATTTATTTGTAACATCTGTAAACTTGTAATGCTTGTAAAAAAAAAAACCTTCAGAAATGTAATAATATGTATGTAATATATATGAAACATTATTATAACACTCACATGTTGAAATTTTGACCTGTCAACAATCTGACCTGTCGACACTTTGACTGTCAACATAACAACCGGTAAGGTTTCTGCCGCACAGCCCTGAAGTCATGACTTTGATTGCAAGACAAAGGAATGCTACTTAAATTTGCCTAATGCTACCCAGTTCTATCTAATTCTCTTAAACTCCACTTACACTACTATTTCTCCACATGTCTGTGTTTGTTTTCTCCGGTTAAGCTCCAGTGGGGCAGAGAATGATGTGAATAGGTACTTAAAACATTGTAAAGTGCTCCATAATAATATGATGCTATATAAAAACATGTTAATAAATCAATAATAAATAAATAAATAAATAAAATAAAGGGAAAAGTAAGCAATTAAATTGTCTGATAGATGAGGGCCCATTTAAGCCTGGAAGGGGTCAAAACCCAGCCTGCGAAATCCTCCCTTCCCTTATTCGGTATTTAAACCTTGCCAATGACATTAATTAACAAATTAAGAAAAGCACCTAACTGTTTCAAATTTTTGGGTTATCAAAGTACATTTCCATTATATCATCCCTACTTTGTGTATGCAGTAAAAATATCCTCGACAGTAATTGCTATGGAAACCCATTTTATGATGTTTTAGTTATTCATACCTCACTTTACTGCAATATATTTTAGCTTTATCTCAGCATTCATCAGTTTTACCTAGACATACCTCAGCTTTATCCCAGCATATATTTAAACAGAAATCTCACATCTTCAGAATTACAACATTAAGCAGACTACCAGACAGTGTGGAAGCACTTGGAGATGGATCTCTGCATTACTCTGCAAATGACTGAGGGGGAGGGGGTAACTTTTCATATGAATAAAAGGATTCTGAGCATTATGCTGTTTGATTATACATAGGACAGACAATACTGTAGTATGGCTGACAGTAAGGATAGTTTTATATGATTATTATATAATTTAGAGCTGCCCATCTGTACAATTTAATTTCATTTATGATATAATCCAGAAGTGCAAAGGTTTTTTTTAAGTTTAGAAAAATAAAAAATGTAGCATAAACAAGAAGAGATATTTAATACAACACTTTATTACTTTCCCATTTAAAGTACTTTCATGAGGAAAAAGGTTTGAAGAGGCTATGCTCCAAGATCTGCTGCCTCTCTTGGATCTGGGATGGTCTACTCCTCCAAGTAATGGTGCCAAGAAAGAGAGAGATCCGTGTGAGGTGCAGATCTACCCTAAAAAAGTGTGATATACTGGGTAAAACATAGTCCATAAACTAACGCTCTAATGTGTGAACTGCAGGTGAAGAAAAGTCTTGTGGGCATCCAAGGGTTAAAACCTAATGCACATAAACTCGTCCAGCAGGTTAATAAAAGTAAACATATATTATACACAAAGGGCTTGATCCAGACCTCATTAAGTGCTTGAACTTGGTTACTCCTGAGGTTACTGCAGGGGAGTCATATTTCATTTGTTGCAAACAGTATTGGAGTTGAGAGGTGATGTTTCCTAACCCAAGTCTAAATAACAGTGTGGTAGTAAAGCTGGTCAGTATCTGTGTGCATTAAGGAATTCAAAGATATATCCCTGCATGCAAAGAATACAATCACCTTGACTTTCCCTGAAATCAACATGGTTTAGCCCAGGCATAACTAAGATCAAGCACTTAACTAGGTCTGGATCCAGCCCAAAAAGCCGAAAACAGATAAAACATGTGGACATAAAACAATAAAAACTGGAACAAACTGTCTCCGTACAAAGAGATGAAAAGACCGCATTCGACAGGTGGCTGAAGGAGCTCCAAGGCAGCGTGTTAGAAAAGTTCTGTGGAGACAGAAAAACGGTAACCGGGGACAGGAAACGTTGAAAACAAACTACCAAACTACCTACTGACGCATTTCGGGCAGGCATGCCCTTTATCAAAGCCCTTTACCCAATATTTCACACTTTTTGTAGGTTAGATCAGTGCCTCTCACAGATCTATCTCTTTCAAAGTGCTTTCATTTTTGCATTTTAAAGACATATGGTTAATGTGGTCAAATCTTATTTCTAAAAGTAAGTTATCACTGGTGATGGGGTACCCTTAGCAAATCTTCCCACAACTTACCTACATTCCCTCCCATGCTGACAGAGCAGAATGTGATTATGCCCACCCTGCTGTGGTAATACATCTGAATCTTCTGGGTGCAGAATTCTGTCCTGGTCCATTCATAGTGACTGGAAAATGCCCCTTTGATGTACATATAGATCAGGCCCACTCTGCATGGGCAGTGTATTTACAACAGAGGTTAAAGATGTTCTAATACTGGACTTCAAATGAGAGTTGAGACACAGATCCTGACACAGCATACATGGCAGTTTGCAAAACCATTTTGTTATGAGAAGCCAGTTCTATTCTTATTTGTATTACTATAACAACATACAATAAGAGAGACAAACTACTAACAAAGAAGACTGCGAGTGTGCGAGATTGCGAGTGTGGTTCCCTGTTGCAAATGGTCCTATTTCGATAGTGCTGTTATCTCCCAGCCAGTTCTGAACTGATTGCCTCTGAAAAGTAAGTAATTATGCTATCCCCAACCTCTCCCTAACCCTTACCCTAACCCTAAGTCTCCCCCCCCTCGCAGCCGAACCCTAAGTCTCCCCACCCCCGCAGCCTAACCCTAAGTCCCTTGAGAGGGTTACTCACCTCTCTGGTGGTCCGGGGGTGGCACTTCTGAAAATGAATTATAATCATAGTCATTTGAAATAGGGCAGCCGAAAAGCAACTTTTGGCTGTCTCTTTTTTTAATCAAGCCATCAGTGTAGGGACTCACAGCACTTATTAACATACTGATCACCACTGCTCTATCTCTTCTTACGCCTAGCTCCTTAACAACCCACAAAGTTTAACAGTTAGCGCACAATTTATGAAGCACCAGGGATCACAAAAAACAATGATACAATGGAAGATTACCCAGCAGGCAGTGCACCACTGCTAATAGTTAGTGTCACGACCCTGATCTCACCTGAGGCTTTCGTAACTTATCTGGGGCTCAAGGGGTTAATCACAACAGCCACCTGGTCTGTTCTACAATGACTAATGCCCCTTCTCCCACCCCAAATATGACTTATTACCAATGAACTGCCACCACCAAGACTATTCACAGGAGGCCTTAGGTTCTCCTTTACCCCAATCAAACACAGTTATGCTTTACCAGAATTATCATCAACCCAGAATGACCTTTTCTGTAACCCGTCAGTAGCGTTTAATAACCGAGCTGATCTGACACGTGAATCCGTAAGAACACAGAGACATGAACTTATTAATTGATATTTAATATGATAATAATCCCAATGCTTAGTTACAGAGCATAACAAAATAGACATACAATATGCAGAACAGTTTCTTATAAAATAAAAAGGTTAAAACACAGAAAGACTTACACACGAGAACCGTCTTGGCCAGGACAGACCAGAGATCATGGTCACCTCTTCCGTTTGGAAGTCCCACGAAGTGAACCCAAGTTACAAATCCATACACACTTTTTAAAGGCCAAACTGCTCCTCTCCAAGTATTCCCCACCTTTGAGTCTGGAGAAACTCTTCTTCCGAGATCTAGCTTTTATGACCCCACCTAATATACTGATACTTTTAGGATAGGGTCATAAACTGACCAGAGCCCTAGCTCGTTCTGGCCCACTACCTTCAAGATATTTCTGTGAATTATCAGATCCTGGCCAAACAGAGGTCACGCTATTAACAGATATTTAATTTGTACACATAATATTTAAGTTATATCCTGACAGTTAGGATGTCAGGTTTTGTGTGTAAGCTACTGGAAGTGAAGCTCTCAGCAGTGTGGTGCCATATGACCCTAACCCTAACCTTTTTTTTCACACAGCCTAAACCTAACTTACCCCTTAAGCCCTAACCTTAGCCCGCCGCAGCAGCCTGTCGCTATTGGTAATGGGCCAAAATAGGCACCCCGTCATCTATTTGCCGAGCATTTAGACAATGATTAGCTGCCAACAGTATCGATGCTGCAGTAGAGGCGGCAGACCGTCAACTGCATCCCATCCAATAATTTATAATAAGAGACTTGGGATAGAAAACATCACTTCTCAACTCTAATACTGTTTGCAACAGATGAAATATGACTCTCCTGCAATCAACATGGTTTAGCCCAGGAGTGACTAATTTAAACTACTTACTTAAGTCTGGATCCAGCCCTATGACACAATTTTCTCGACATGGAGTGTTAAGCTAAATTGTAAACCATTAATAAACCAATAAAAGTATGTGTACTCACCATTTAGCTGTAATCACGGCTCCCACAAAGAGTAATGAATGGAGCTGAGGTCACCTATTCATTAATCTCTGCAGGAGCCAGAGTAGTCAGCACATAAGTCTTCCTGTATCTCTTGATCTCTCTGCATGTATTTGCCGCCAATTGTAAATCACCAGCAAAAAGAGCAGAATCGGGTTTTTGCCTTATTGTATTTCCTTGCTTGTATTTGCAATAATATGTGTAAATCACACCAATAGAGACTCATAAAAAATAGCATTTTATAGCTCAACTCTAAATTATAGTTTAAAATTAAAGTTGTTCAGTATTTGCATGCAATGAGTATATTTACTTCATGGAAATAATTAACATTAATTTGTAATCTTCACATTGCAACATGGTTTGTCCTAGAGAAGACTTGTATTGTTTTCACTGTTAAGCTGGATACACGTTTAGCTCCAACTCCAAACCAGACTGTTTACACAATACCATAGAAGACATACACAACTATACTTCTGTGGAGAGATTTGTGAAAGTAGTTGGGGCATCTTTAGTAAAATGCTTAAATTTAAGATTTGTAGCCATAGATTCTAGAGTGCATTGGTTATTGTTACTGTCACTGTAACATCCACTTTACCTATTTATAAGCTTTAACAAATGCACCCCTAATCTAAGAGTGTAAAGTTATTGCATGGAGTAGTCACATAGGACTGTATTCACATATAAGAATGAGTTAGGTGCAATCGTATCCACACCTAATTCACCTGCCCCCATTTTTAGGATCCTTATGGCACTAATATCCACCCAATATAAATTCCACCCACTCTTCTTAAAAAGGGACATAGGTTGCCGTGGCACACTTAGAAAATCTATGCTATGACAGATTTATTTGCGGCAATGAGGTGTCGACTGCCATCCGTTTTCGTCAGTCTGCCCTCAGAAAGAATGGTTCCTGTGACCGCATTGCTTTCAAACAGCTGAGTGGCGCAAACTAACTCTAACTCTCCCCTAACCTTAACCCTCCGCTCTCCACAGCCTAACTCATACCCTCCCTTAACCTAACCTAACCTTAACCCTCTGCTCTCCACAGCCCAACTATTACTCTTCCCTAACCCTAACCATCGTCATCCCATAGCCTAACCCTAACCCTAACCTTTTCCTGTCCCACAGGCTAACCCTAACCAGAACCTTGTTGAAAATGGACCATTTGACATGCCCTCCCCTAACCTAACCCTTATCCACTCTCTGCAGCCTAACCCTTACTCTCTCCTAACCCTAACCATCATCATCCCGCAGAATAACCCTAACCTTTTCCTGCCCCACAGGTTAACACTAACCAGAACCTTGATGAAAATGGACCTAATACATTATCCTGGAATGTAGCTTTTCATTTTTTAGAATGCACTTGGGAATGGTGCAAATAAAATTAAGCTTTCGGCTGCATCATTCTCGAAAACTGTCCCCTTTCTACAAGCAATTGCATCCCACCTCTGTGCATACACCTGACATCCTGTCCACAGACCTCTGATCACCATCTACTGAAATGATCTGCTCAAAGGATCAAGTCACCATACACACTTTTCAAATCTTTGGCATACCTGCTACCACTCAGTTATGTTTACATTAGCACTGGGAAAAGAATTGAATAAACCAGTTGAAAGGAGTATACACACCTGTAAATTGGTCGGGTAATTGGCAGCTAGGTCTCCTAAATTTTTTAGCAAGTTTAAAAATCTTTTGAGCTGATCAGGTGACCAGTATTGAATGTATTAGGTGGTTGTTATTCAATGTCAGACAAACTAGTAGATTCATAGGCATATCTATAATGCGTACAGGGTGTGCAGTGCACACGGGCCCCTCAGAACAGGGGGCCCTGTGGCATGCATCCTGCACCCAGAGTAGTACTGGCAGGGGAAGGGGGACCATTTGGCATCTATTTCTTCCCTCTAAGATCTTCCAGAGGGAAGAAATAGATGCTAAATGAGTCCCCTTCCCCAGTGGTAGGACTGTCCTATTCACGGGCCGGAAAAGACGCACAGTTAGGCCCCGCCCCTTTTGAGGTCCACAAATCGGGATAGTCCTGTCTCAGGTAGGGGGGGGGCATGTAGAAATCCTACACAAGAGCCCCCTCACTTCTTAAAATGCCCCTGAGTAGATTGTAAGTAGAATTGCGCGAGACTTACATAATTGTGTACCCAGTTTTTCTGTGATCAGACCTATTATGTTTGTTCTTAATTTAATTTGTCAGAAATGCTGCTGATGCAGAGTTAAACACATTTTCAAATACATCTTCAAAAATAAAAGGTCATATTCATTTTGCAGTCTTCTCTAAGCACAGTGTTTGCTAAAAGATTTACAATAACCATATATAAAAGGAGTATTGCCTCGGGCCTTTCAGGTCGGTTCAGCCTAATTCATTAAAGTTTGGTGCTAAAATAAAGTGGGTTTTACAGTACATTTAAACTCCCTCTCAGGTTTATGTGTGTTCTACTGCCAAACAGTGGGAGTTTTGTTTTTTGAAAAGCACTTTGATGCGCCTAGAACGTCTGTCCATTCACTTAAATGGGAATTTAAAAGTAAAACTCATAAATGCTTATGATTGTTTTCCTTTCTAAAATACCAAATACAGCTGTAGTAAATAAGTGCTGGTTTATTTTCAATGCTCCTGGAAACAGTG
The DNA here is from genome assembly GCA_011038615.1 of Limnodynastes dumerilii. Lineage (NCBI taxonomy): Eukaryota > Metazoa > Chordata > Amphibia > Anura > Limnodynastidae > Limnodynastes > Limnodynastes dumerilii. The sequence goes on along the minus strand of WWET01000464.1, from coordinate 94,827 downwards.
TGATTAAAGAAAATGGCTTCTAGTGATTATATTTACTGAAAAATAACATCCAGTCTAAGAGACTTGTTAAAAATTGATGCTATTTTGAAACAACTGTAGTTTACAAAAAAGAAAAGAGGAAATATTAGCGCTGCAGCCTGTCAGTGTGTGGGGCTCTGCAGCGCTCTGCCCTCTCTCCTTCTGTGTTAAATGTCTGTCCAGCAGTCATTTTACATAGAGGGAGAGAGAACAGAGCACTAGGTACCTCCAAAAATTACAGCTAGGGTCCAATTATCATTCAGGAATTCCAAAAGATGCGTTAATCAGACCCTAGCTTTTTTGGAAGGTTTTATCGGCGGTTAGAAAAAAAATCTGCACCATACACTAGAGCGATATTTGGCCCAATCCCCAATAATTGTGTGTTTGGGACGATAATCGCTCTAGTGTATGGATAGCTTTAGAGATGATTATCCCCAATTGCTAGCACCTAGTTCACCTTTTGTAGCAGCCCTCCCTTCTCCTATACACAAAAGGGCTGGATCCAGACTTAAGAAGGAGCTTGTAATTAAGGACCGGATTCAGATTTAATAACGCAGGTCACTTACGCACGCAGTGCGCCCTCCAGATGTTACGCTAGGGTTACTATAGTATCTATTGGCTGAAAAGTGGCTGAAATTAGAGGTTTTCTTCTTGAGTTTATAAATGTGAGAATTTGGGCTGGGGCAAGAAATAACTACCTTTTTTAGAACTCCTGTAAAGGACAACAGCTCTTATTCGATGAGAAATGTGAACTTAAACAACTATTAAAAGTCCCTTCAACCGAGCGAAAATCTTCTCTGGCTACTCCCTAGAGGCTGCGGGGCAGGACTGAGGAGGCTGATGGCAGGAAGTTACAGTCAAACTAATGTCAACTCCCGTTCTCTTACTCCCTCCCTGTGACTGATGTCCATCAAAAATTTCTGGGGGGGGATCCCATGGAGTCTCGCACCCTAGGCTGAAACCTAGTTAACCTATTTGTACTCAGGTCCTGAGAAAGGGTTCAATGAATGTATCATTAGTGATCATTTAAATTTCAAGATTATTAGCTGACATTAACCATATTATCAGTGAATAATGTATATTATTATAATTCACAGGAGTTATTGGTATACAATGATTACAGTTACAGATACAGATACAGTTATTGGTATTAATGATTGAGGTAACTATTTAATGGATAATAAAAAGAACACAATATATGAAATTATATGAAAATCCTAAGAGGGTAGTGAATATATTAGATTAGATTATATATCTATATTAGATATAATAGATTAGATTTTCCCCAATTTGGGTAGGGGAAAGTAGGGATTTAGTATTAACATTTACAATATCTTTAAAAGTCTTTATATTTTTAGGGATCCCTCTAGTAAAGAGGTAATGAGCTTTTTCCTGTTGGAAAGCTGTTTGTCTTAAGAAAGGAAGGAAAAGAGAGAACTGATCACCCATTCTTCTTGCTTTCCTAACCCGTTTCCATGTGAGCCAAGGGGTCATAAGTAAAAGGTTGTCTTATATGTCCTTATTTAGTGTGGAGCATCCACTGTGCAAAAGGGGTATTAAAGATATGTCAGGAATGTTCCAATAGAGTATTAATCTGCTCTATCGTGGAGGTAATCCTTTATAATACACGAGTGGCTAGAGTAATTATACAACTTAAAATTCTGGAAACTGATCCCCTCGTTTGCCAAAGTCTGTTGTAATTTTATGAGCCCTATCTGTGGTCTTTTCCCATTCTATAGGAATCATCTGATTTCTCTTTTTAATCATTTTTCATCTTTAGGGGTCAATATTACAGGTAACATTTGGAGAGGGTACAATAATGTAGGGAATAACATCATTTTATTCTGGTTGGCTTTACCTGTAAAAGATAGTGGTAGTTTATGCCATCTTGTCATTAACGCGCACACGTCTTTAATGAGTTTGCCCACATTTAGATGGTATAAGAAATGTAGATTTTTAGGCAAATGTAAACCTAGGTATGTTAAAGCTTTTGTAGCCCATGTAACTTTGAATTTGTGATGCCAAGGGGGGTGACTGGTGGGCCTCAGCCATAAAGCCATTGACTTTGTGTTAATTACAACAAACCAGATTGTCCCAAAGTCATCAATTAACCTGAAATTTCCGATAGAGAGCATTGAGGGTATAAGATATACAATAAAAGATCGTGAACGAAAGCTGTCATTTTGTAATATTACTAGCTAAAACTTTCCCTCTGAATGCCATAGAGAATGGTTGTAATCTAAGTAATGGATCAAGGGCTAGGTTGAAGAGTAGTGGTAACAAAGGACATCCCTGTCACCTAAACATAGTCACTGGAGCAGTATGCTTTCCATTAACCTATAGGGATGTTTTGGGACTAGAGTAACTGAATTGAATAAATTGTGCAAACATGTCTCTGAAATTCATCCACTGGAAATTTTGTTGTAGGTGCATCCAAGCAATTTGGTTGAATGCCTTTTCAGCATCCAAACTACATAACATGTTGCGACTATTATCCCTTTGGCAATTCACTATAGCAGCTATTACTGTTGAACCACCTTTACTGAGTTCCTGCAAGGAACAAATTCCATTTGCTGTGCAGTCAGCAGTGGTAGTAAGATGCTCTGCAACCTATCTATTCTTAAGAAGGAAAATATGCACGGAGAAAGCCTCCCCTGTCCTCCCCGGCTAATCTAACCCCCCACCACTTCTAACAGTTCTCTAACAAAGGGAGTAAATGTAATCTGAATCTGATAGTTCTTTCACTGTATCAGCAAGAGAAGAGTGTTGTTTCTCAACTCCCTCTAATGGCTGTATTGGTTGGAGTCATTTTAGAGATGATTGTGGGCACAGGGGGTTATTTCAGGAAGCTGCAGTTGCAGCTGCAGTTGTTCTGGGTTTTCTCATTCTATTTTCTTCTGTTTGGCCTAAAAAACGTTTCATACCCACTCTGTTAGCAATAGTCTGATTACAATAGTTACATTACCAGAATATATGAAAAATATTATTTTCCAAGTACAACAAGCAAGAAAATATAACTGTACTAGTTAAGTTTTCAACAGTTAGATAAATGAGAATATAGAGATATCAATGTACAATACATTTAACTAGTACTCCTATAGACTTAAAGGCTGGTAGTCATTATCCCTACACGGATCAGGCCCATTATCCCAGCACGTTAAAAATCCCGGTGCCAAAAATTCCCGACAATTTAAAATACCTACACTGACAATCCCATCCAGTAAAAATCCTGGCACGTAAAAATGACCTACACTGACAATCCCGTACAGTAAAAATCCCAGTACGTAAAAAATACCGCACTGCAACACCCGACTTCACTGACCAACAATGCAGCGCCGGCAGGGCATGCTGATGCGATTAGTACTATAAGCATCAGCATGTCCAAAAAACTGTCAACACCAGCCTGACCCGTCACATACACAGCCCCCAGCCTGACCCGTCACATACACAGCCCCCAGTATTTTTTACGTGCATAGTAGGTCATTTCTTAAATCTCCGTACCTAAGAAGCAGAAGCTTCTTAGATGTGAATCAGGTGCACTATGCCTCGGTTTTTGGTGGATAGAATACATGGCAATCCACTATTAATATTTTACTCCGGTGAGGTGTTAAAGAGCTCGATAAAATAGCAGCCAACTTGGATGGCCTGCCCACCGGAAGTCCATAAAATATATTTATATTTAAAATTATAAACAGAGGCTTTAAAGGTGAATGTTTTTAATAACCTTGGTATCTTTTTTTTCCTATTTTTATTCTCTTTGCCTCTTTTAAAGTGTTTTAAATAACTGCAGTTCAAATGAAGTTTAATGATAATTATCATTATTTTCAAATCTTTGTAACTCATTGGATTGTGAGTGCCCCCATTTAGATACACATTTACTGTTCGGGTTCTCTATATCTCCTGGATACTGAAAATCTTGGGACAAAAGCATTGTTTATCATTATCAAGGATATTCCATTAGTCCAAGAAGATAACGAAAAAAGCTCTTTAGACATCAGAATGCAGTGACACATTGTAAAGAATTTTCTCATGCTTACACTCAGGGGAATTTCATTTAATTGGCTGCTGCTCAAAATATGTTACAGAAGATCTGTATCAAAGTGAACATGACAAAATTATAAATTGTGATAATAATGATAAAGAGGTAAAGGTAGAATTCTAACTCTTGTCACTCCTCTGTGATATGGATTAATAACCTTGATGAAGTTGTGATCCACCTGTGTTAAAGTATGTTTATTGTGACAACCTTTACTGGGGGGAAAAGCATTTTTTTTTGTTACATCAGAGATTGGGTGGATTGGACTCCCTAGTCATATACATAAAAGTTTTTTTTCTCTTTTAATTTAAAGAAAAGATATTAGTACCATAAATAAAGTTTAAACAAAAAAAATTCTTATAAATGATTGAAAATTTTGGATAAAATAGGACCTAGGGCCTTATTTACTAAGGGGCAATTAAAATTGATTTAAAATCGCCACACATCGCTGGAGTTGAGGGGCGATTTATTTTTCAAAGTCTCTGGATTTACCAAGGGGCGTTTTTGGTGGCAATTTTTAAACTGCAGCGATGTGTGGCGATTAAACTCCAGCGAGTTTATGTTATAAAAGTCTCACAGCAGCCGTCCAGCTGATCATCGCCGGTCAACATAGAAGACTGCAGAGCTGTGAGTAGCATAGATATTCTAACTTTGGTGTTTACAATGGGTAAACTTAAATTTATATGTTGCCTTTTTTTTCTAAAGTACTCATGCATTTTATGGTAGTTATATTAAACGGCCCATATGTTTAAATATGACGCATTATTGGGGACATCTGATGTTAAGTATTAAGGGAACATCTGCTAAACTACTTAGGGACAGAGGGGACATCTGCTAATCTACTTAGAGACAGAGGGGACATCTGCTAATCTATTTAGGGACAGAGGGGACATCTGCTAATCTATTTAGGGACCTGAGGGGGCATCTACTAATATTAATAGGAACGGAGGATATCTGCTATTATAATTATTTACTGAGGGGACTTCTACTATGATAAATAGGGACGGAGGACACATTTAAGTTTATAAATAGGGACGCATATTAGTTTTATTAGGTGCCCGATGCCATTTTTTTTATTTACACAGTAACAGACACAAAATGCTGCCAGCAGCATGCCATTAACCCTTGGCATGCTGTCGCTTAGAGTACTATAAGGCATTCTTTGCCTTATAGTACTATATGCAGCTGCATGCCAAGGGTGAAGTGCTTGTGGCAGCAGCTATTTTTAGTATTTTTAACACATTTACACTTTTTTACACAGGTGATGGGGGTTTAACAAACCAAAGTGAGTGCCGATTTCTATGAAATCAACACTCACCCCCATCTGAATTAACTGGCGATTTACTAAATCTCCCCCTTAGTAAATCCAGAGATTTGTATGTCACTAATGCAAAAAATTGCCCGAGTGATTTAAACACTAGAAATTTAAATCTCCACTCATCTCTGGCGATTTGGGGGAAATTTTGCTTTAGTAAATCGTCGGTAAAGTACTGCAATCTCTGGCGATTTTGCACAAATAGCCCTTAGTAAATGAGATCTAGATCTCTGTGCATGTTTCATATGAGTGGAGGTCTGGAAGTCCGCAAGGAAGAATGGAGTTCCCCTGTCACTCCCCTCTCTTGTTCAGAGTTCTGGACACTAATGTGTCTAGAACCCTATCTTATGGTCTCCACACAGATCTGTGTCCACCCGAACGCAGATACATGCGGAATTGCCTACTGCTGCCCCCTCCACCTCATTTACCTGCCAGTCTCCATGCCTCTTGAGAGGATTAGGCATGCAGATGTGGTGTAATGCCCCATTGGATGCATCTCCTAGCATACGGAACTGAGTTCCATATGCCAGGAATGCTGCAAGCATTCACAGGGAGACTTAAACAAGCAGCTTGCATAACAGTAGAACAGTTTAAACATGTTTGTGATAAATATAATGATATCCTAAATCTCAAACTAAATTGAGGGTAAATAGGGTCTAGGGTCAGTACAGTTTTAAATAAAAAACTGGGCCTTTTTGTTTTAAAGTACTCATGCATTTTATTGTAGTTATATTAAACGGCCAATATGTTTAAACATGGCACATTATTGGGGACATCTAATGTTTCATGTTAAGTATTACGGGAACATCTGCTAAACTACTTAAGGACAGAGGGGACATCTGCTAATCTACTTAGGGACCTGAGGGGGCATCTACTAATATTAATAGGAACAAATGATATCTGCTATTATAATTATTAACTGAGGGGACTACTATGATAAATAGGGACGGAGGACACATTTAAGTTTATAAATAGTTATGGAGGACACATTTAAGTTTATAAATAGGGACGCAGGGCATATATTAGTTTTATTAGGTGCCCGACGCCATTTTTTTTTATTTACACAGTAATGGACACAAAATGCTGCCGGCAGCATGCCATTAACCGTTGGCATGCTGTCGCTTAGAGTACTATAAGGCATGCTTTGCCTTATAGTACTATATGCAGCTGCATGCCAAGGGTGAAGTGCTTGTGGCAGCAGCCATTTTTAGTATTTTTAACACATTTACACTTTTTTACCCAGGTGATGGGGGTTTAACAAACCAAAGTGAGTGCCGATTTCTATGAAATCAACACTCACCCCCATCCGAATTAACTGGCGATTTACTAAATCCTTAGTAATCCTTAGTAAATCCAGAGATTTGTATGTCACTAATGCTAAAAATTGCCAGAGTGATTTAAACACCGGAGATTTAAATCTCTACTCATCTCTGGCGATTTGGGGGAAATTTCGCTTTAGTAAATCCAGAGACTTGCAAATCGTCGGTAAAGTACTGCAATCTCCGGCGATTTTGCACAAATAGCCCTTAGTAAATGAGATCTAGATCTCTGTGCATGTTTCATATGAGTGGAGGTCTGGAAGTCCGCAAGAAAGAAAGGTGTTCCCCTGTCACTCCCCTCTTTTTTTCAGAGTTCTGGACACTAATGTGTCTAGAACCCTATCTTATGATCTCCACACAGATCTGTGTCCACCCGAACGCAGATACATGCGGAATTGCCTACTGCTGCCTCCTCCACCTCATTTGCACATTGGATGCATCTCCTAGCATACGGAACTGAGTTCCATAAGCCAGGAGATGCTGCACGCATTCACAGGGAGACTTAAACAAGCAGCTTGCATAACAGTAGAACAGTTTAAACATGTTTGTGATAAATATAATGATATCCGAAATAGGGTCTAGGGTCAGTATAGTTTTAAATAAACAACTGGGCAGACTGGATGGGCCATGTGGCTCTTATCTGCCGTCTCTTTCTCTGTTTCTATGTTACTAATACTGGATCAGGCCCATAAATACTATGGGCCAGATCCAGAGCTACGTTTCCATTACATTTAAAAACATAGCGTATTTACTATGCACTCCCCTAGGCACTCCCCTCGCTCGTACCTACTTTGGCCGTTTTATGCTCGCCGAACCCTACCTTAACTTTACACAGCGTTAATGCTGACGTACGTACAGGCTGCAGGGACGTAACTGCCCTGACTGCTGGATTTAAATACCTCCCCTCACCTCCGAAGCATAATTACGGGTGTCATATGGCTGGCACACCCCCTCGTTCATAGTTGATACTAGGCTGGTACGTACTTTCAGGCTTACGTGGCGTAACATCTGGCATGTGCATTAAATACAAAATCGCGTTTTTACGTCATTGGCTAGCGTAAATACACTAGCGTACTTAGTTCTGGATCTACCCCTATATATGTAGGATATGAAATCCTAAGACAGCAATGCTGGCTGTGGTTTGCCAGTATGACAGTCTCTTTTCCTAAAGGCCATTGTATGGCAGTTGAATTTGGCGATTGCCATTCAACTGTCTCCATTCTCGATTTAGGCGGTGCTGTCCCTATAATATTTCTACTTAAAATAGTATCTCTACTATAAAAATGAAAGATTGTTACCACGCATTTTACTCCCCTGAAATCAACATGGTTTAGCCCAGGTGTAACTTTAAGTTCTTATTTTCAATCTCTGAATCAGGGCCATTATCTCTACTATAAAAATGGTGTGTTATTATTATCATCATCATCCTTTATTCAAAAGGTACCACACATTTTCCATATTGCTGTACAGTATACATAACAGAATAAAAGTAAAAACAAAAATGACAATAAAAGGGGTAAAAAAAAATACAAATATGGTAAAACAGGTACTATGATAGTAAAGATTTATGAATATATGTTTTTAAAGCTTTATGGAAAATAGTGTAATGGGGCAGAACAAAAAGGTCTAGAGGGAGGTGTACAGTGGAGGAGAAATCTTAGAGGGGGGAGTGAGAAGAGGTGATGAGTAAGGAAGTAAGGAGATGGTCAGACAAGGAACAAAATCATCAAGTGGCAATGTGTACTGGGATAAGGTTTAGCAATATAGCAAGGAGCTGAGTGCATGAGGGCTTTGACAATTCCTAATTGCTAATATGCTCCAGGTTTCTCAGATTAATTTAATGACATTGTCAAATAGTGTCACAGATTCTTATTTAGATTTAGAAATTGACTGTGACTTAACCACTGAACTACAACATTTTTGTTTTTCAACTATGCCAGTGTTGCTTTTGGTCTTGTTATTGTGATCTGTTTTCTTCTAAAAGATGAACCTTCTCCCAAGCTTTAATTTTATAGAAGACTGAAGGAGGCTGCATTGCTACCTGTAATTTTAACAAGATTTTAACAAGATGCCTAACTGCAACTGAGAAACTAAACAAAACGTGTGCAAGTGTATATATAAACTTGCACACAATTCATATATTTGAATAGAAGTGTTTTCTTGTTACTATTACTAGTTTTACTTTGGGAGCCTGACCCTACCACAATATGGCCGCTGCACACTGCACAAATGGCAGGAGTGTGTTAATACAGACTGAGTACACATATAGCATAGGAACTCACCTACGGGAAGTGCCTTGATGCTGGGCAGGTGAACTTAATCCAATATAGCTATATTGTGAAGTAAACCTAATTTTTATGTGCTGTTTGCAGTGTCGGACCTATCTTTTGTTCCTTGAGAAACTAATGTTGCCATATATTACTGTTGGGATGTTGTAAGCTTTGGATAGTTTTACATAGAGGACAAGAAGCTTGATTTTTGTCTGACCACAAAACCGTATCCCATATTTTAGGTGGGTCATTCTGTTGTGTTCTGCAAGACTACAGACATGCATTGATGTCATTTTCTTCAGTTTTGACTTCTTTCTAGCCTCCTCCTATACAGCCCTCTTTGTGGCTCCCCTCAAAAGCCTCCTCCAAGTTGTGAGAACACATTGAGTAGGATAGCCTTGAAAGTGACTAAAAAGTATGACATATGACTGTCTATTTCCTCACAAATGATCCTATACTGTGCTTATCCTGAAGAACTATTGAGTCTCTATTTTGTTTATCAAAGTTATAAAATGTATGTATATATAATAACATATTAAGATTAATATAGACATACTAGACAGGTACTCAAACTACATGTACTCACACTAATACTGCCTAAACAAGTGCAGGTTAAAAACTTACATGTAAATTGATAGTTCAGATAACACGTGTTGTATAGCTGTGATCAAACGGATAAGATGCTGTTTAATATTGATTACTTATTAAAAGTGCTTTGAGGCTCACATCTGTTTCTAAATAAATGAAGAAATAGTTGTTTACCTCATTATTGTTTAAAAGGCTGGATATTTTATAAAATATGAGCAGCTGTTATGAAAACAATATATATATTGTGTTACGGAACACACTATGCGATTTTTAAAGGTTATATCACAGATTATATTGTAGGAGCTAAAGAGAATGATGGGCATTGAGTATTGTTTATCATTATCAAGGATATTTCATTAGTCCAAGAAGATAACTAAAAAAGCTCTTTAGACATCAGAATGCAGTGACACATTGTGAAGAATTTTCTCATGCTTACACTCAGGGGAATTTCATTTAATTGGCTGCTGCTGAATATATGTTACAGATGATCTGTATCAACGTGAACATGACAAAATTATAAATAGCGATAATAATGATAAAGAGGTAGAAGTAGAACTCTAACTCTTGTCACTCCTCTGTGATATGGATTAATAACCTTGATGCAGTTGTAATCCACCTGTGTTATGTTTATCGTGACAGCCTTAACTGGGGGAAAAAGCAGTAAACATTTTCTGTTACATCAGAGATTGGGTGGATTGGACTCCCTAGTCATATATATTAAAGCTTTTTTCTCTTTTAATTTAAAGAAAAGATATTAGTACCATAAATAAAGATTAAATTAAAAAAATACTTATGGAGGTATATCATAAAAAATGTTGTTAATATAGGAACTGATCCAGATCTCTGTGCATGTGTCATATGAATGGAGGTTTGGAAATCCGCAAGGAAGAAGGGAGTTCCCCTGTCACTCCACTCTCTCATGCAGAGTTCTGGACACTAATGCTATACAGCTTATGGTATTCACACAAGTCTGCAATACTGCCTACTGCCGCCTCCTAGCCCTCATTTACATGCCAATCTCCACACCTCTCTACAGGATTAGGCATGCAGATGTGGTGTGATGCCCTGTTGGATGGATCTGATAGCATACGGAAATATGTTCCATATGCCAGGAGATGCATAGCGTAACATCTATTGCAAGCATTCACAGTTCTAAGGTTTAGTGAGACTTACGCAAACAGTTTTCATAAGTCTCCTAATGGACCTGATTCAGACTTAAGAAGGAGCTTGAAATTAAGGGCCTGATTCAGAGATCCGTCGGCGATCGGGCTGCAAATATACGCATCTAAGTGGCAGGTCGGAACAGGTTACACCCACCAGAATAAACAGTCACTGCCCTCGCAACCTCCGGCCGGACCTAAGCTTCCACCTCCATAGACTTGCCCTAACTGGCCGCACTCACTTCCTAATTCATTGGCAGGGATATGGCCCAGAGGAACGTGAATGGGTGTTCATGCTGACAAACTCATCAAAAGTTTTCATTCCAAGTTTCCTGAGAAACCTGCACCTAGGGGTTCCTTAACCCCTTGTAAAGGGGGGGGAGTAATGTCAGGTTGCAGTGCGCTGCTGCTTGCTTGCTCCCCAGCTCCCCGCTTGTGCCTACCTTCTCCTCATTCCCTGACGCCTGCTCCTCCTCTCTGCCGCATGCTCCCACACTCCTACGGCCTCCAGCGTCTCCTCCGGCGGCGGCGCGGCCATTTTTCTGTAGTCCTCGCTTCCCCTTAGCCGCGGCTATGGTTGTCAGGAACGCTGTTTCCTCCGGATCGCCGGGCTGGCGTCTGGCCCTGCCTAGCAACCAGGACGCCAGCCTATGCCTGCACTTCGCACTCTCCAGCCCTCCTGTGATACGGCAGCCTCCATATAAAGAGCAGTCTCACCAAGAGGCTGGTGCTGGTGATAGACTTTCTTGAAATCTCTGTGCCAGTTCTCCTGTTTTCCTCTCTCTTGCCTTGTGCTTTTTCCTCTGATCTCTGAGTGGCCCAGTCCAGTCCTTGCTTAATCCATCTCCTTTGACCATTATCTGTTTCACTTCGCTCACTCTCCCTTCTTATTGTTTTGACCTGCCTATGATTATCATTGCCTTCCCTGTCTGATTGTGTTTGTTAACCCCTTTGGGGGTTACTGCTTTGTGCCTGTGTGAGTGTTAGCCCCTGTCAGTTACTGTACATTTTGTCAGTCCTGTGAGCCCTTCTCTTGGTCCAATCGTCTTGTTTCGTGTTTTCTGTAGTTTGTCTCGGCGCGGTTTCTTCTGGCCAATCTCTTCCCACTTTCCTTCATTTTCCTACTTACTATATCTGGCTTCCCACTTCTTATTCTGCTCTTCTCCCGAGTACTCTCATTTGGGTGGTATCCTGACGGGTTCCTATCAGCTCCAGTCCATCCCCACCATCAGGGGCTCTGGCGAACACCCGGTCCGACATCAGGCTCTACGATCCGGTGAGTTACTCAGTTCTTCTCTCCCTCTCTGGTCACCCTGGTACTCCGTAGAGGTAAACCCGGGGTACCATAACAGTATAACCGGCCCAAATAAAATCATCATCATCCTTGATTCAAAAGTTACTACACATTTTCCATACTGCAGGGTGTACAGTGCAGGAGAACTCTTGGAGGAGGCATTTAAATGAAGCAGGGAGGGCAGGTGACAAAGAAGTCTGTGTGTTTTTTTCTTCTTAAGATAAGGAAGCACTCTTAAGTGTTCTAGGGGGAGGTGGCGTGGGAGGGAGCTTGAAGTTAGGTGCGGATAAATGCATATCTGCAACTACTTTTAGCATTTGCATCTGTGAATCAGGGTCAAAGTCATCAAGTGGGAATGTGTACAGGGAGCAGGTCAGAAATATAGCAAGGGGCTTAATGCATGAGGTCTTTGATAGTGAGAGTAAAGACATTGAATTGGATTTTGTAGGGGAAGGCATGAGGCATTTAGTAAAGATTCTAAGCAGACAATTAAGAGAGAAAGATGAGACAAGATACATTACTGAGACGTGAAGGAGAAGGTGGGTTAGCGGGAGATCAGAAAGGAGAAGATTGTAGTAGTCCTGGTGAGAAATTACAATGTCAGGAATTCATGTTTTGGTAGCTTCCATGGTAAGAAAGTGCCTAGTCCTGGAAATGATGCATAATATAAAGTGTCAGTTCTTAAAGAAAGATTCTACTATAGTAGTAATAATAAATCCAGCAATGCATGATGTACTGTCCGTCACTACTTACCAACATAACCCTTCCATCCCTGGGACATTACATAGGGAACATGCACTACCCAATAATTAACCCTGTATGATATTGCTTATTTGGCCAAGACGTTTCTGAAAAATTATTCAAAGTCCTGACAAATCACTCCTTGCCATACACTGCACAAAAATTGGGCTGATTGACAATCAGATGATTTTTCAGGTTATTGTCTTTCATAATATCAGTAGTGGCTGACAGGCATGAGATAAAAACCACTCAGAAACAAAAAACATAGTGGGTAAAGTACTGTAAAATAGAAATATTAAAATACACTAAAATCTGACATAAACATGATAAAACAATTCTGTATTCACACATCCCTAAAAGTGGCATCTCTTCTTCTATGGAAGCATGTGCTGGACAGCTTTTATGTTCTTAGAAGCCAATCAGAAAACGTATCCAAAACTGGCAGATTGTCTACAGCGTGTTCAGATTACATACAGGATACAGTAAGGCTAGAAGAATATGGAGCACATTTAAACATTCCAATCCCACTGTGCAGCTTCTATCTCACTGTAGCTGAATGAGTCAAGAGAATAGAAGCTTACATTAAATAAACAAACAAACAAATAAAGTAAGATCCAGTAGTACAGAGCAGCACAAAAGCTTTCATTACAAAGCCTGAATTACAAGGGAGATGTGTTAACACAGAGATACAGTGTTTTTCAATGACAGTTTTATTTGTTTTACAAAGCCCTGGTCATTTTCTTTGGTCAGAGCCTAAACTATTTCCACCACTTGCTTACAGTAAATAATTACAGGTAAAGTAATTTAGTTGCATTTATAGTACTATGTGATAAGCTACAGGCCACACACCAAAACCACATGAAACTGTGTTTAATTACCCCTATTTCTCTAAACCAATTGTGCTATAAATCATGCAACAATTAAGGTGAACCAGTTGTATGGTAGTTGAAAATATACAGAGCTGTATTTGTAATACCACCACTAGAAACCTAGTCTAGAGCATAACTAGCCCCAGAACTACATGTCTAGTTGATGTGTTTACAAATATAGTTAAGTTCTAAACTGTGCTTCTTCTTCAAAAAGCAGAATTAATTTAAAAAATCTATGAATTTCATAGTAAGACATAGCATCAGGGCCGCTTTCACCAGTCCCCACAGAACTGGGCACATTAGCCCTGAAATGATGGCGGGTCCCCATCAGCTGTGGGTCCCGGCTGCCCCCCCCGATGGTGGCCCTGCATAGCATCATAAGTTATTCATTATTTCCAGGGAGCCAGGTAAGACTAGAAGGACAAAGTATTGAATAGAGACCACAAGTGTGAAGGAGAGAGTAATCAAGAACTTGGGATAAAAACAGGGAGCGGATACGGGGCTAGAGAGAACATAGGGAAGAAGAGACTAGAGAGATCAATGAAAGAAAAAGGTGAGAGAGAACAAGTGGAAGTGGAGACTATACAGATGACTGGAGGAAAGAGGGCTCTAAAGAACACTAAATATAGGAGTCCAGAGAGAACAATGTGAATAAGGAGTTTGAGAGAACAATGAGGTGAGGAAGCTACAAGGAGAACAGGGTTTGGGCTACTTGGGGACAAATTCTGACAAACTAAATTAGCTTAAATAAAAAAAAGCAGAGAGAACACGGATGAGGGGGTGGGATTGGGAGGTTGCTTAGTAGGTTAAGGTACAACTAATGTTTATTTTAGGGTTGGAAATTGCTAAATCTTTTGTATGGACACTTGATGGGAGACTGTAGTATTACTACAGTGCAAGTGATTGGAGGAAGATCCACTTTGCTACATCTACTGACGCTGATCCACACCGGTCCATATTGTTACTATTGCAGGATTTGGGATATATTCCCTCTCAACCTCTATGGAGTCTTCAAAATAGTTCCATCTGCTGACTGTGATTTACAGCTGGCTATCTTGTTATCATTGTGGCAACGGGATAGAGTCCCCTTCAGCCCCTCATACAATACAGGTTTGGATTTGACCTGAACTATACTAACAGAGGATGCACTGATGTTCTAACTCATAGAAGTTGACTTTTAATGGCAATTACGTAATCTCTGCATTTAATAAAGGTAAAAGTGCCATTAACTCATCGAAAATCATGTTTTTGAAAATCGCCATGGAGTACACCACCATGGTGATTTTTACAATGACGAACATAGAAATCACTGGATTTACTAAGTGGCGATTAGCTAAATCGCTGAAAAATCGCTATTAAGTTACAGAAATCAAACACGCTGGCCTGTATTCAGACCAGCGTCACATAGATTACGTATATGCAGTCTTTAAGATCGCATATACGCAATCTACGTAACGACAAGGTACGTAGATTACGTAAAAAAATGATTACGCATGCATAGTATCAAATTTCACTAAACATCGGACATTTATGCAATATGGGTTTCTATGGGTGCTGTTTTTGTCTCATGGAGCATACAGAGACATGAGGAGGAGAAGGACGAACATTACCAGCCCCAGGTGCCACACAGGCTACACATACCCCATTAGAAGCATGTGTTAAATATACCTTTATGACCTGGACATCCTGTCTGATCAGGAGGTATTGGAAATGTTTAGACTGAACTGCAGTAACTTCCTGACCCTTTTTATGAGCAGGTGAGGAGGGATTTTGACCCACCAACATCACGGTCACATGCATTGGGCTGCATAAATTATTGTGTACCATCCACTTTATGAGCACAGGCTCTTTCCAGTCTGTGACCGGTATTTCACAGACGACCTTTTCCCATCACCTTTCTGATGTGTTAAGTGGCCTAAAAAAGTGTCACATACATGTATCTACTTTCCCAGCCAGGAGCCAAAGTGGAGCGACCTAAAGGTAGCCTTCTATAGAGTATCAGGCTCTCCTAATGTCTTGGGAGTTATAGATTACATTCATATTGCACTGAGACCACATAAACAAAGGGCACATTTTTATATTAATTGCCACCATTACCATTCACTGAATGTGCAGATGGTCAGTGATGCTAAATTGCGAATTCTGAGTGTAATGGCAGGTTATCCAGGTCTTGTCATGATGCCTATATTGTGAGGTAGTCATCCCTTTATGCTAAATTTGAGAATGGAGAAATGCCAGAGGGATGGCTCTTACGCAAGTATGTGTTAAATTTATGTAAATATTTATTTATAAAAGTATGCTTGACATGTGTTGGTTATGTTGATAAATTTTGTTCTTATATGAGTTTGTGTTTACAGGTGACTCAGGATATTGGTGTTGCTGATGACTCTTCTGTTGAATCCTTACATTCTTGGGCAGCACAGATACAATGAGGCACATATAGCCACTAGAGGTGTGATACAACATACCTTTGGACTATTGAAGACCAGGTTCAGGTGCCTTGATAAATCTAGTGGTGTGCTCCTCTACTCCCCTGCAAATGTAGCAGATATCATGCTTACTTGCTGTCTTCTGCATAATGTGGCATTACAAGAACCTAGCCCTGAGATTTTTACAGTAGACAGTTAGCAACCAGGGGGCCATGTTCCATCTGGACATGTGCAGGCCATAGAGGGGAGGAGGCAGATATCGGATGGTCTCATATAAAATGACTTTTCTTGTAAGTATACACACATAATATACATAATAGGCCTGATCCAGACTTAACGTAATTTTACGTACACATGCGTACCTAAGTTACACACTACTAAGTTTAATACACTCCCCTTGGCACTCCCCTCGCACGCCTGTAACTTAGCTGACTTACGTGTTCAGAACCCTGACTTAACTTTTTCTTACATATCTCTAGTATTAAGTATGGCCTTGTCGTATGTAAGTGCCTAACTTAGCCCATCCTTTAAATGCCTCCCCCCACCCATAATGCGTATATTCAGCTCATGTATGGATGTCGCCCTATCGTATGGAGTTATGCACAAATTTGCTTATGGTCAGAGTTATTATGCATAACAACCTCCATGCACATGCACAGTGCATTCCCACAGCCAGATTTACACATGACGTGTGCGTAAATTAGCTTTCTTTATGAATAGGGGATACTCTCGGGACAGAGGTAATGACACCCAGAAGAGAGAGAGACAATATGACCAAGATTACAGAGGACAAATAAGGACCCAAGGGAGGGGTTGTTCAGAAGAAAGAAGAAGAGACAACGAGAGAACACAAGAAGGTAGATTGGAATATTGTAGCCCTCATTATGAACGATGCGATAGAGGAAGAGAGGAGTATACTATTCCGACGTATAATAGGTTTGAACCCCTACAAGGGAGTGAGGAAACCGAGCAAGAGGATATGAGAACAGTAATTCTTTAGGGGTACCAACCCGCAAGGGTAAATAAAATATCCAAAAACAATAAAAGAGGAAAAAGGGGAGGGTTTAAAAGAAAAAGAAAGAAAAAGATAGGGAATGACAGGATTAAAAATCAAATGAATGAAAAAGTCAAGATTTATAATCTGAGTGAATATGTGCTTCCGGAAGATTAAGAGGAAGTTCTCAGTAGGGGATTGAAGTTTGCTCCCACTAGTAAATATAACACGTTTAATATCTTTGTGGATGTTCAAAGGTTCGTCCGGAAATTAACTTTAAAAAA
>WWET01000464.1:49394-68558 GCA_011038615.1 Limnodynastes dumerilii | reverse complement strand
AACTTTTTCAAACGTAACAGAGTACGTCCGCGAACGGACGTACTGACTACGTGAACGTACGCAGCTTAGCACGCCCATACTGTACACTTTAAATACCACCCCCCCGCCTACTTCACGTAAAACGCACGTATTGTTGACTAACGTAAAATTGGCACGCCCACACGTAAGTATTTACGTGACACATACGTGAATTTCCCATACGTTCACAATTACGCTACGTGAATGTGCTGATTTTCTATGGTGCGCATGCGCAGTGCTTACGTATCTGCGAATTTACGTCTCCGCCACGCGTAAAATCACGGAAAAGCGTAGTTCTGGATCTGCCCCAATGACCCACACCTTACTCTGAAATGATGGGATAGGTAAAGCCATATCCCATGTAAAAATGCGTAATTAGCGCCCAGGTCCAGGGGTATGGGTGAAGGGGGAGAGGAATGGAGGGCTGCAGTGAGTCTGGGGATTTGTAAAGCGGGCGGCAGACCATCAGAAAATGTCCCAAGAGTTACTTTAACAATAAACGTAGTCACAAAAGTGTGATAGAGTGCGCTCCAACTTTCTCCTACTGATGTTGAATGAGATATGCTGTAGGCATGTACGGTTACAGTAGTTGATAAGGTAAAAACTTTTTGGTAATAGTGCCGTGCAGGGTTCAGGGAAGGCTCCATGTGGCCGCATGTTGCCTTGATGGTTCTTTCGGTGCGCTCTCTTGAGGTTGTCTGTAGGGGGTTCCTGAGGGAATTCTTTGATGTACTGTGGTGGCAGGGGGAGATAGTGGCTGCTGTAAGGTGGTTGCGGCTGCCGTGGAACTTCAGACTGTCGGGTCTGTCGTCCTTGGGGCTGTCCATATATTGTTGGCTACTGGGGAACCTCGGATTGTCGCATTTACAGTTGCTAAGCCTGTGCAGGAGATAAACAGAGAGCTGTATCTGGTGTCACAGTTGTTGTCTGCTGGAGAATCCTCTCTTCCCGTGTTCTCTGCCTAGTGTGTATCAGGGGAAAGTCCTGAGGTGGGACCCACTGCTAAGACTTTGCGTCAGACTGTAGTTAGGGAAGCCGTCTGATGTAGTAGGCAGGGATACCCTGCAAGACGCAGGATCCTTCCTCCTGGAGACTCCGCCACTGCTGCAACCCAATAGAAGGAAGTGCTGTGCCAAAGATCGGAGGACAGAGAGGGAGACCACTGCTGGGGGCTTGAAAAAGTGTTTTATTGTTTAAAAGAGGCTTTGCTCGTTATGTGGTTACAAGAATGAAATATTAACCAACGCGTTTCGTCAATCACTTGACTTCCTCAGGGGTAAATCAGGGGAAGGTAGTAGAAATGCCCACAACAGGCAACAATTCAGAACTACACCTAGAGGTAAAACCAGATATAGCAGACCAGGGTGTAATACAAACTAATGAAAATACCCATAAAGTTGCAAATGTCAATCAACAGTTAAAAGCAATTTTTGGTTTAGTAGACATTAACAATCTATTTGCAGGTAGTAAATATGCTTGCTTATAATACTGGAGTCAAGTCGTAAGTCCCAGAGATTGATGTAAGGAGCCATGTCAGAGTCCCAAGTAGAAGCGGCTGTAAGTCTTCCTCGGTCCACCTGAACCCTGGGTGGCCAGCCCTGGGGAAAAATTATGAGCCAGATCCTGACCCCCGCACACTTTATGTAGCGCTGTAGTTACGCAGTCATAGCTGGGAGTGCACGGTCCCTGCACTCCCCACTGTCAGGATACCTACCTTAACCTTAGCTACCTTAACTCTTATGACTATTTCTGCATCCGTGCGGCAGCAGACCTAGTTATAACAGGGGTTCCCTGCCCCTGACCCCTCATTTAAATGGCTACCCCTGCCTGTATGTTGGGGATACAGCAATTGTAAATGAAGGGTCAGCCCCAACTTAGTTTTGTACGTCAATAGGCAAACTATCGGAACATCTGGCGCAGATGTTCCGAGATAGGGTACTTACACAAATGACTTGCGTAAGTCCTCTGTCATACCTCGGTCAGGATCTGGCCCGATGTCTGTAGCTTAACCAGCAGGTTCCAATTTTTCAGGCTCCCTCTTTTCAATATTATTGTCTATACTAATGGGAAAGATTCATCTTTTTAGATTGCAAGCTCTTATGCATAGGGCTCCCCTTCTCACTTTGTTTTCATAAGAATATACAGCAGAATTCACTTATATATTTTACATAGGGAAAACACTGAAACATGATTCATAGTGTTATTAATTAATTTTATTCTCCACTATGAGAATAAACTGATTGGATTGGATCCAAGAGATATCTTTATTGACTTCTGCATATGGGTAATTAATTTTGTACCAACAAGATATGGAGGGATCCTGTACAGATACTTAAATCTCTATATTTGAATCATGTGTAAGCTATAATAGACAGGGTTCATCTCCATAGATTGTAACTCCTTTGTGCAGGGATTTCATATTTTTTGCTATAAGGATATAAAGAAAGAAATGTGCAGTGATATAAATGTGATCCAAGATTAGTAAAGATTGTCATATATACAATCAGATTAGAATGTTTTTTCCCTCTATCAGACAAAAAAATAACTAAGTTGCCTCCTGGTTTTCTCTTTTCATTTTCTGCATTTGGAATATATGTGGCATGGATGATTTTCAGTTGTTACAACTATGCCTCTAAATGTCTGTATATGTATATGACGTGTACGCCCTATCTAAATAGGTTGTTAACATTCATAAGTACTGTAGGAGTTCCTTACCCCTAACGAGTTTAAGCGTTAACATTCCGCATCTTAAAATGTGATATGGAATTTTTGGCTGCAAATTACGAATGATATTCTGCAGTTGCTAATGAATAGGTAAGTGCATCTGTACATTCTAATCAATGTGTAAGCCCTATCTGACAAGAGTATTCATAGTTTGTAATGTTTATTAGCAGGACTTAGATTTCAGACTCTTATGAGAAGGGCAACATTTTGAATTTAGTTTCATATAGAATACACATAACATTTTTCTTGCCACCTTCTGTATATAGATGGATAATGTTCTTTCTAACATTGATAAAGTTCAGGCGAAACGCGTGTCAGATGGACTCAGCAAACCCACTGCTGAGCACCAGGGGATTTTCTCTTTGATGACCAGTGTCCTTTTCTTGTCCTTTGCTGACCCGATTTTGAGAAGCAAGGGAGGGATATCTACTGTCAAGAAAGGTGAAGCGCTGGCCGTGAGGCCACTCGTTGTTTGTTATAGGCAAAGGTCCTTGTTTATAAATAGCTGGCTGTGGAACTGACAAGCATGTGCTTTCATGTGGTAATTGTGACATATATGGTCTGTAATAATAATTTTTGATATTTCGCCTAAAATGTTTTTAAATTGTCTAATTAAACTTGGTTACTTTTAAATCAATTTGTATTTCTTGAGAGAGATATACAATACTTTAAAGACATATGCCCCAAAAGTTGCTTGTTCTAACCATGATATATGTGTATAAAATATATACAGATAAATGTATCTGTATAAGGACATGGGACCAGATAGAGAATGAAAAAAATTAGGGTGGTTTCCACACTACAGTGCATTACAGTGTGGAGTACTGCCGTTTCTCCATGGAAATCCCAGCGGGTTTGAAAGGATCCACCAGGGACCAATGGGGATGTGGTACATCACCCTATGATGTCACCACTGGCTGGCATTGCCCAGCAGTAACGGACCAATTAGGGGACCCTGCGGCAAGCCAATCCAGGCTCGCCACATCACTGGTTCCTCCCCCAACCAAGAAAGGCTGGGGCCGGAGCACGGGGCAGTCGGCTGCGAGAGGCCGATGTGGCAATAAAGAAGGTGGAGCACTGGACCACCTCTTTCCCCAGATAAGTACCTTGAGTGACCTGCATCCCTGCCAACAAGCAATTTGTACACTGAGTGACCCCCACTACTGGCAGTGACAGCTTCTTGGCAATGAGCAAATTGTGCCCTGAGTGACCCTCACCCCTGGCAATGACAGCCACTTGGCAATGAGCAATTTGTGCCCTGAGTGACCCTCACCCCTGGCAGAGACAGCCAACCTTTCCCTTCCCTAGGCAGGGACAGCTCCCCTCCTTCCCTTGACAATGTGCACTGACATCCTTCCTCTTATTCCCCTGGTGATTAATTTAACCCCCTCCCCAGCAACAACCATAGGGTGGTGAGAGGTAATTGTGGTAGTTCCCCTTGTGCTGAGATATCTTGGACTATTATAAGAGGGGGACACTGGTCACTAGGGACTGCAGGAGCAGCTGACTGTGTATTCAACCAGTCAACAGGAAACCAGTAGAGAACCCTTATACTTTGTTAACCCAGTGGTGGGGTACATGCCCTGAAAGGCAGCTATTGCATTCTTCCTGGAGTAAAGGTTAGCGCTGCTAGCATTCTGAACTCCTTGAACCTTAGGCAACATAGGACACTAAGCCCTGGGTCTGACTGTTGTGTACAGTTAATAGCTAGTAGTACTGTTACCCCTTTTGGGAGTGTATTTGGTAAGTGAATGATATCCCTTTGAGAGTGGGCATTAGGCCCGGGGTTTATTAAGACCCATGGGCATGTGTTTCCCTTGTAGGTCCTGAGTTCAACAAGGAAGAGAAGAGGCCCCTGACATCATTCCCTTTGAGTGTTAAGTTGAGCACAGGTTCAGTAAGGCCTCCATTAAGGTGGGTAAGATAAGCTCCAAATGTAAGTGATCTTGAAAGGCCTACGCTTAGCACCTCGTGTACCAGGCCATAGTATCATGCACTTCCTCGAACACCCCCTTCCTTTACCCTCTCACGGTGTCACTCCCTTAACTTTTCCCTCTTTCCAGATATGCAGACATTTGGTAGTCTTGCGGAGAAGCCTTCCAGAGTCTTGCTAGTTTAAGAAGGTAGCAACATCAGTGCCTCAATTGCTCGGAGTGCTGCAGGAGTGGGTAGAACACGGGGATTGAGGTTGAACTGTTTGGTGTTACAGGGCATCACGACTAGTTACAACAGCAGTGACTGACTTACATCCAGATTTAGCCTCCAGTACCCAAGTATTCTAGGTGAGCTCTCAGCACAGTGTGGAACCTGGAAACATAGGGAAGAAGCCTAAGACAAGAGAGCAGACTTCAGCAGCAGACAGATCATGAGTCAAGTGTCAGCGTGGATTTGGCAGCCATACCTTAAATTTTTTTTCTGCACAATTGAATAGTTATTTATTATTCAGTGATAAGGGACAATACTATTAGCGCTTCACCTCAAGCAGCAGACCTACACAATCTAGGGGTGTTAATCCCTTCACCCCAAAAATTGGGACCGGAAACTCCAGGCCCCTAATGAAACTATAGCAAAAAAACTGGGAATTCTTTCGTCTCTACAGTCATCAAGAGAAGAACTCATTGGGACTCCAAAAACTTTTTGAGGAAGGTCTGAACATTTACCTTATATAGTGTATAAGTTTATATACTTATAGGTTGTTTACAATAGACTTGGGTGAAAGAAGAGTATTGTACCCTATGGACCTCGATACCTGCACTGTTTTTTTGCTATAGTTATTTATTATTGTTTGCAGGAGATTTGTATGAGAGGAAAATTGAGAAACGCTGTACTATGATACCCTTAAAAACATGGGACCATAGTCACAGATCACAATGAGTTAGGAACGGTGGTATCCGCACCTAACTCATCTGATCTGCCTCCCCTCCCACACCTGTTTTTAGGAACCTTATGGCACTTAAGAGTTCCATAGGGCTTCCTTAACTAACCATCTGTATATTCCTTCTTAAGAAAGAGATCCCTTCTTAAGTGTGAATAAGGTCCACAATTGTTGTTATTATTAATAAATTTGTAACAGTCAAATAGGTATTCAAATAACCAATAAATCAGTGTTAGCTGATTTAAAAATTAACGCAACGCCGTGACTTTGCAAGTGTTATCTTATGAATGGTGAAAGAGCCAAATAAGCGCAATTGAAAATGTTAATCCTAACATATTCCTTATTATTGAACATATTTTGACTTCTCAAGCATCTTCAGCTAGTATTGAAATAATTTTTCTTAATTTGGTTTAGTACATTTAAAACTTAAAAATAGGCCTCTAAACCAGTGTTTTTATTCAAAACGTGTAATTACAGTAGCATGACCTGTACTAATGCTTTACATCTTTTTTTGGAAAAGTGCTTTTGCATTATCCATTTTGTATTACTGTTCAGATTTATTTAATTATAAGTATTAAGTAAGACTAATGCTTAACATTAACTGATTGTTATTTTCAATTTCATCTACCTCATTTTCATTTATCTCTGTACTTTGTATGTTTAATATGTTTAGTCTATCTACATATATTCAGATGTAATAGGAATAATAAGCAGTGAAAATAGGTTTTATTGAAATGTAAAATAAATCATATCAAAGCATGATAACTTTGGATGGTTAATGTTAGGAAGGATTAAAATATGGTTGATCAAGATTTCTAATACGTAGCAATGTGTCAGAGTATTAATATAATGAGTTGGATTCATTTTTTTAAATTAAAATATTAATGCAAAAAACTGGTTTAAATAAATAAAATTATAAAAAAAAACTTTTTGTTCTTTTGTTCTTTTGTTTTTGTTTTACTTTTTTATGCCAACCCTGCAATAATTGAATAATTACAGTTTAAATAACACATTTTTACATTAAAGGAGCTTTTCACCAAGTATCCTTTGCAACTGAAAACAGGACACTAGGTAAAGGCTCCAATATTGTTACTTTTTGTCATTGTGGATAAAGCGATTTTTTGGGATACTAATGATGGTAAAATTTCATATACATATATTCATGAGTGATTGCTGCAGCAGTTGATTTTATTATTAATGTTTAATTGTTGAATATTAAAGACTACAGGGTAGATCCAGAGCTATGTACGAGAGCGATTTTATGCTAACCGTTGACGTAAAATCGCACATTAGTATTTACTGCACATATGTGCGGCAGATGTTACGCCACGTAACTCAGAGCGTACGGGCCAGTCACGTATCAACTGCGTAACTGCGAACGAAGGAACATGCCAGCCATTCGACATCCGTAATTACGCTTCGGAGGCGGGGTGAGGCATTTCAGTCGTTCAGTATGGGCGTTCTTAGGCGCATAATTACGTGAGGCCTATACATACATCAGTAGTTACGGTGTGTAAAGTTAAGGTAGGGTTTGGGAAGTGTAAAACATGCGAGAGGGGTGCCTAGGGGAGTGCATAGTAAATACGCTATGCGATGGAACGTCATGGAAACGTAGCTCTGGATCTGGCCCTACATTTCTAACTACTTAAATGCTACTGGTGAATTTATCAGTTATCCAGAGGCCCCCACAAACCAGATTCGGACCTGTGTGACACATTGGACCTGATTCACACTTAAGAATTCTTCCAATTTTGGTGCGTACATTTAAGAACGGATGCACTGCGCATGCGTAGTAACTTTTATACGCTATTTGCGTTGGACTTAAGTTCGCAATTTCCGTGCTTATACACTACGAACTTCAAATCTGTAGGTTCGTAGGAACATACGTAAAAATGGGCGGTCCATGAATAAGTAACTATGATGATACGCAGATTTGGGTGGAGAGAGGCATTTCAATGACCAAATGAAAGCGCGGTTATGCAGTTAAGTTCCTAAGTAGACGCCCTACGCATTCAAATGCGAACCTACAGTTAAGGAAGCCCTATGGCACTCGTAAGTCACATAAGAGCCTGAAAACCGGGGGCGTGCCGAGGGGGTTTCATTGCTATTAGTTGCATATATTTAGGAACCTATCGTGTTCTTAAGTGTGAATCAGGTCCATTAAGTTTACAACGATGATGATGATAATGCTGTTAGAATAATAAAAACAAGTTGGTTCATTTCTAAAGGATGCAATAAAACATTTGCTTGCTCATCATTTTTATTTCGACTGTGGATATGATTGGTTCATCACTCCTGCGGCAGTGAATTTTCACATTAAACGTCTGGATCTCTAGATCTTCTTTGTTCTGCACAGAATGTGTGTGTCAATAAAATAGAACCAAAGAGTTTATAGTTAATAATTGTGTCATTGTGATCATACAAATATAGATATGAATAGCTAGAAATACACTACCTTTTTCACATGCTGTTCTTTTACCTGATTTGCTTTGTAACATATTTATTGATCAAATGAACAGTGCATTTCTAAGCCTAGATTCCTAAGGGACGTGTCTGTGTTAACAGCCATATGGCTGCAAAGTCTCCTGACAGTCAAACACTTGAAATGAATGCAGAGAATTGGCAGTCAGTATGCATACAATGACTATGGCTTATATTACTAAATAAGTTAGAGCTGAAACGTCCATGAATCATATACTTGCAATTAATACTTGTAATTAAGATAAATTTGAAATGATTAAATGGATTTTTCACATTCTGTGATAATGCTTAATTCATTTGCTCTCTACATTTTATATCAAAGTAAACTGTTGAACTATCACAAAACTTTTTCTCTATTCAACCATCCACAAATCCATTCCTTTTCGTAGAGTAATTGATGCACAAAATGAAAAGATACAGTACAATGCTGTTTTAAAGCTCAAGGGGATTACAGCAACCAAGTAAGCAATATTGTAGAAAATATTAAATTATTGTGCAAGGTGACTACAGATTTATGTCTTTGACTGTACTGTAGCTCTCAGAGTTTTAATATTGATTGTAGAAGGGAAGAATAAAGGAGGAAAAAATGGTAAGTAAGAACAAAAACAATATGATGAGTTGAAGACAAAATACTTTTTCGTACAAGGTGTGACAGATGTTCTCATCATGCTGTAGAATTTAAAAGAGTCAAATATTTGCTTCCATTCGCTACAGAGCTTTTATCTATGCTCTCTAATCAATCCATTTATAGCTATTTAATTACATCACATAATATTTGTATATGTATACAGTGAAATATAATATCAATGACAGTCAAATCCATGGTAGAAACTTTATTGGAAAGTTAAAATATCCCAGTTAATGGTCAGAAACAAGACTTACAGGACCGTTTTCACCGATCCAGTGTGAGTTAGGTGCGGACAGACCCACACCTAACTCAACCATCCTGCGCCTATCCCGCACCCCTTTTTATGTACCTTATGGCACTTACGCAATCAAAACTGGTACGTAGATTACGTAAAGGACCAACTACGGATTGCACCTAAGAAGCAACTGCTTCTTAGGTGTGAATCCGGTCCACAGTTTTTAGTTGCAGGTAGAAAATTAAAGCAGCAAGATAGGAGAGTGACACAATCTGTCAGTTGTCTTGATTCTGTTGGGATATTTCCAGTTTTGAGGATTTTTTTGTCTTCTCCGTGACTCTTCAGATATATATCTGCCATGGTGTCTGGTCGTCGGCTCTCAGCTGTCTCCATTGGAGTCAGAACAGAGTTTCTGCATGCATGGAGCATCAGATGTGGAAGGAATGACTCACTAAGATGGAGGACAGAGACAAAATAATTAGGTTTGATTTTGTTTATATGTTTAGCCTCAATACATCTCATAATAAATACTTTTGTATATAACTTCTAGTTTCTATTTTATTGAATAAATCCATTGCCCTAAATAATTATTAAATAAATCAATATTATATTGCCCTAATCCACTTCTCAAAGCCTCTCATTCATTATAATATACTGCCAAAAATCAGTGACTGATAGAAAACACAAAAAAAAAGAAATAACAACAATAAACCAACAATCTGTGCCGCCCTAGTATCATGACTTGATTGTCTACTAACCATTTTGAAAATTATAACTGTGATAATTTAAAACAAATGATAAATATTCTTTTTCATTAAATGTAAGAGATTACTGATTATCCTTCAGCAAACACAAACTACACTTATCTTTAGATATAACTTGCAGTCTGTGTAATTGCTTGAATGCCAGCTGCCCATGAAAATATAGTAATCTGAATAAATTCCAATTTTTCAAGACTGTCAGATGAAAATTTCAGATATGTAGTTTATGGTAAATGTGGCTATAAGATTTTCTCCAGCGCTTTCTAAAACCAAGTAATGATAGAGAAGTAGAGCCAGAGATGATTTTCTCTCTGTATTGGAATATCAGGCACTATCTTTGGGTTAAGGCTTCAAATATTCAAGTTCTCTTAAGGGGAGGATTAAGGATTCATGATTCTAGCTACAGAATTAGAAGCAATTGTTTGGCATGTATATGCAGTACTCATTATCTATCTGAAGCCTAGCAAAAATCTGATGTAATTAAAACTTGGGGGTTCATTTAAACAAGTTTGATTTGTGCATTTGTGTGGGAACTGCTACATTCTATACAAGAGGAATGTAGCAGCAGCTGTCATTCGTTGATTCAGTCTTCTGTGCGGGCAATTTGAGGGTGTGTACAGGGTTGTTTTTTTATTTAGCCAAGTCTTTCAATCTTCCGTACTTTAAAATTCTCTGTGAATATTGGTGATTAATAAATTAGGTAAAATAAGGAGTCTCAGGGGTAGGTTAGTTAAGTAAACGGAGATAAACATTATCGTGCATTTTTCTTTTTCTCTATGTAACTGCAGGTGCCATTGGGTCCTGGAGTCAGGGCATGGTGACAATTGTGGTCCCATAAATGCAGCCATGGCATGGCAGTAATTTTGGGCACCAATTTATGCTGGTACATATAGTTCTATAAAGACAAAAAATTATTTTGCTGTTAACAGCTGCAGCCCCTGTGGCAGTTATTATCTTTTAACATAGAGTGCATAGGTAAATAATGGATATAAATGTTAGGTTTCACAAACATGGCGTGTTATATAACCACTGCTGTTCAAATACACTATTTTTAATGATTGACTATAAAAATATGTAAGATGATTTGACAATAAGGAGCCTGATCCAAACTTAATAACGACAGCCAATTTACACCTGCAGCATGCGTAAGTCTGGCTGTGGGAACGCACTGTGTACGACAGATGTTACTCATCATAACTCTGAATGTTTGTAACTTGTACATAACTCCAAACGATAGGGTGTAACATCCCTACACAAGCCAAATATATGCAATGTGGGCGGAGGGAGACATTTAAATTGTATAGTAAGGGCTGGGTTAGGCCCTTATGTATGACAAGGCATTACATATGATCAGAGACACGCAAGGAAAAGTTAATATAGGGTTCTGAACATGTAAGTCAGCTAAGTCTGTGTGAGGGGAGTGCCAGGGGAGGAGTGCATTATCCTTAGTAGTGTGTAATTTAGGTACGCTTGCTTACTTAAAACAAACTTAAGTCTGGATCAGGCCCTATGTGCTTTAGAAGACGCTACTTTTCATTGATTAATTTAGTATTGTACAACAAAACACACTGGAATAATTACAGCAAACTGTGGTTAATAATTCACAACTTCATATTTTGTTGGATTAGCAACTTCTTTATTTGTCATACTAGCCAGTGCATACACAGTATCAATACTTCTGCATCAGGACACAGCATTGTGCGGCTGCATTCCGGGCAGAGTTTATATTCTCTAAGGGAGGGATTAGTCACCTACAAGGCGTATGAGATATGACTAAGTTACTTGCGGAATACTTACCAT
Source organism: Limnodynastes dumerilii (assembly GCA_011038615.1). NCBI lineage: Eukaryota > Metazoa > Chordata > Amphibia > Anura > Limnodynastidae > Limnodynastes > Limnodynastes dumerilii. Next base: position 57,036 of record WWET01000464.1, on the reverse strand, counting down.
CCGCACATAGGAGAGCAGGAGAAGTGACCTGTTCTTTTAATTGGGATAGCTAATTCCAAATGTCACCCTCCGTCATGGAATTAACTATTATAAACTGGATCCGGTCCAACCTTATAAAAAATTGTTGTGGACATACAGTATATTTTGGGGGATACTATAATTATTATATGAAATGAAGGAACAATGTATTATACGGTACTGTATTAAGCCATGGGACACAGCTGTTATAATAATGTTAACGTGGCACACAATGTTTGTATTATAATTTAAAAAGGAAATTGGGCAGACTAGATGGGCCATGTGGCTCTTATCTGCCGTCACTTTCTATGTTTCTATGTTTCTATGAAATTAATACTGTTTTAATTGCCATGGGGTGTGAATGCCTGTTGGTATTTCTAGTTCTCTAAACATCTGTAAGCAATGATAGTAATAGGGTAATCAGCATACTTACCCATTCATTTATGCAGAAATGCCACTGCAAGCCCATTGCACCAGCACCACACCGACATTGTTGCCGCACAGACCAGACAGTTCAGTAGGGCTGTATGGAGAGTTTTAGGGTTAGGCTGTGGGGAGGCTAGTTTTAGGGTTAGGCTGCGGAGAGAGGAGTCTTAGGGCTTGACCCACACCCGTACCCAAGAATATTCGTCCAACATTGCTTATGCATGCCAATTCCCCGGAAGAGGGGTGGGGATAGGCATATAGGCCAAAGTCCGCACATGAGAGGGAAGTGACATGTGAGTTCACTTCTCACTTCCATGTGGACTTCCAGACCTTCATCAGTAAGGAATATGTGCAAAAGTCTAGCGTGAAGCCCAATGAGAGAGCTTAATAAAGACTAGGAAACAAATGGTATTTCAACAGTCATTTCACTTTCTTTCCGACTCTTACTTGTAGGAATAGTATAGTAATGGAGGCTATATTGTTTGTGGCCAATCTTGTTGTAAGTGAAACATTGATATTTAGCGCTATTTATCTACTGAAGACATGGATTTAACTCAGAAGCAGCATCATTAAGTGTGATGGCCATTACTATGACTTTTGGTCTCAATGGAAATCTAGTCTTGCATCTACTGGTGAACTGAGTAATGAATACATAACATACAGCTGCACCATCATCCATTCTATTCTATCACTCTGTGACAGGATTTAAGTGTTTTCTAATAGATATATATGTCCCATATTACTTTAGAATGGATATAGTGTGTAAACAGTAATTTTCTATTGATACCTGTTGAAATTATCTATACACACACACACAAAAAAAAAAGAATAAAAAAGAAAATTCCAGGAGACACCATAGTTGTGGTTTATATAAAATATGTGATATGATCATGGGTAATGTAGCTTTGGTAAATCCTTCTATTACTGTTATACTGAAGTATGAGTGTTAAGCTAGTCACTCTGAAAATTTAGAACCTCAATCTTAAGTGTGCTTTTTTTTAGATATATAATAACTTAAGAAAATTAAAACTTAGTCATTATTAACAATCTAAGGCTGGGTAAAAGCTGGGACTTTTTCAAAAGATAATCTTTCCAATCACACAATCAAAAGACTGTTTCACCAGTGTGTCCTGTTCAAAGATGCTCAAACATATTTGAAACGGTCTGCTATCTTTTGATTTTATCTATTGGAGCGCCTAATTTTTCCCGATCAAAGATGGAAAGATATCTTTTGCTTTTTGCAAGTGTGTATTGTATCTCCTTGGACACTACACACTGGTAAGATTTCTGTGTACCCTGCTTTATAGTTCAGCACATTTAGAATTATATATTTTCTTAATTAAAACCCTTAAAAAAAAAAAATTATAATAATAATGATATATTATATTATTTGCTCATCTAGCAAGAACCACATCTATGTGGAAGTCCTTCCTTTTGTCCTCTACCTGTAGATATACAAGTGCTAAATAAGTTCCAAGCAAGTCCAGCTGTAATATTTTTCTGAGCAGAATATTGTGGGGTTTTTTTTTATTTTGCATTAATAATTCTATAGAGGCTGATCTATTTTACTCTATAGGTATTTTTGTCAGTAATACCAACTTTATCCAGTTAGCTTTAGTATCTAGTCAAATGAAACTATCAAAATAGTAAAACATTTTAATACAGTGTTAAAAGTCTTGTGTGATTTATTATTTCATCACAATGAACTTAGATTCCTCTATGTAGTTACTGAAAATGTCTCATGAATCTTAAAAAAAAAAAGTGAAAATAGTATAACAGCCATCTGGGCTTTAAAAAACAGCTGTTACAGAAAATGGATATAGCATCAACTGCATTATTAGATGTACAAACACAAGTTGAAATAGCATTAGCAAGTCTTACTTCAGCAGCTGAGGAGACTGCAGTGATATATTAGGCCCTTCAGGGTCTTTGGTGACAGAAATGATATCAGAAACAGTGTTTTAGGAGGCTACAGAGTAATCACCAAGGAAGGATTCATTGCCAGCAAAAAAAAGGTAATCTAATTTCCTTCATGCCCTAGTGTTTCCTTAACACTTGTACAGAAAACCCATTTTTGTGACAAAAAGAAAGCCCATGGAATAGAGACTCAAAAAAAATCAAAACATAACTCTAATAGGAGACTGTAAAATCAAATTAAATTTAATTACAGTGTTACATATACTACAAATTGGAAAAACATAAATCCTAATCATTCTTGCTGGGTATAATTACAAATCGGATCAGTAGCTCTAAAAGTAAAATTAAATTAGAATGCTCAGTGATTTTTTTTTAGCATATAAAAAAGGAAAAAGTATTGAGGGCCTTTTACTAATGTGGTGGTGAGAATCCATGATACTCCATGATACAGTGGTCTGCAGGCAAATCAGACAGATATGTTACAAAACCAGGATGCATAAAATAATTTCCTTGTCTTTGGGGTGTAAAGCATAAATAACCTATGATGGACGCCCTTCCCCACATCACACAACACTCACACATATAATGACACTGACAACTTTATGGGACTGAAAAAGGTGGCATATATTTATTGATTTAAATGTGATATTTTTATGATGATTTAGAGGCCAAACTACCACAATTACTATTGGGCGGTTTAATGGGTCAATTTAAAACTGCGAGCGATGTATGGCAGTTTTTAAACCTTTAAAACACTGGCATTTTTTATGTAAAAGATTGGATAGCATATGTGGCAATTTGGATATAAAAAAAAAGTTCCTGAAGTTAAAATAGGGCTGACGACTTTTAAGAGCTTCCCTCTGGGTGAGAAGCCATAGATGCATGCAGGGGGTGGAGCTTAACAACGTGATTTATGCAAATTGCATCACTAAGACCCACCCCTTGACTATCAATTATCCTTTTCGGAGGGTTTCATAGGGATGTGGGTGGGTCTTGATGACGCAATTTGCATCATCAAGTCCTTCCCTAGTAAACTAGTGTTGCCAGGCAGGGGGGCAGGACTTGAGACTGGTTTCATGGACACCACGAGCCTAAAGTCCCTTGCGGGATATTTGCCGGGTCTCCAGGGGATACCGGGATACTGCCCTAATTTCGTTAGTCTCCAGGACATTCCGGGAGAGTCGGCTACTATTGAAGCACGGCAAGTTTGGCATGCTGGCACTTGTAGTACTCAATCCGCAAGCATGGCCTAACACCCTGCCCTGCTACTGCCCACAAAAATATAATTGCTGGCACGATATGAATACATAACGAAATACATAATTAATTATAAAATTCCTAATACAGGACACTTGACTACTTCAAGCGCCAGCATGCCCAAGCATTTAATGGCTGCCTGAGCTTGCTGTGACCTGTAATGCTACAAAAGAAGGGGATATTATTACACTTTTATTATGTTTTATTAACTTTAGGTTTTGTTTTATAAATCATTTGACCGTATTTAGCATGTGTAAAAATGGTGTGGGTGCCTATATTGTTAGTGTAGCTATTATTTTGCTGTTTTAGGGAAGTTTTGAACAATTGAGTGACGATTTTTTCCAAATTACCACTCGCAACTATGTCTTGTGTTGGTTGGTTGTTTGGATGGCAGTTTTTTGAAAGCACAGCTTTGTAAATCCACAGGTTTGTATGGTAAACTTGCTAAAAATCAGGAGGCAGATTTGTCATTTGTCAGTTTTGCATATTACTTTAAGTGATGTGGCAGATTGGAAACTGCCAGAACAAAAATGCCCAAAAGTGTCAGTTTTATTGAACCACCCTTTAGTAAGTATTGCCGTTGGCTTTTGTATTTGTATTGATATTAATATAGTAGTCATTACGCATCTTTGCAAATCTTATAACTCAAATAATAAATTCATTGTATTGAATCGAACAATAGTCCTGTTAAAATTTTGATTTAAGTGTTTGTATTAGGGGTGAGTCTTACATAAAATTTAGTGAATTGTTGCAGCAAGAGTTAATTCTAGAGGCTTCTCCTCCCAGTGATCATAAGGATACCAGACACCTTTCACTATTGATTTGCTCTAATGGTCTTTTCTTAGTATTGGTACAATTGCATTTATTATATGATTAGCACGTTCGAGTCATTACTGTCATGCCACTATTTTGTATAATCATCTTTCGAGACACAGATGAGATTTTAAGTTTGGGAAAGAAGTAACTGTATAGGAGTTAAATTATTTTTCTTGTTTAATGTAAAATTCAATTGAACGAAAAAATAAAGTGAGTTAAAACATTCTGAAACATGACACTTTGAAGTACAAATCTTTGCAAAATTAATTCAAATAAAAAAATGAGAAGTCTGAGTTCTCAAAACACAGTAATATGCAGAAAGACTGATATAGATTAATACAATAAATGTAGACTTTTTATTCACTATATTATTTCATTGTAGAAAGGGTTTTTTCTAGGAAACCTTGTGTTTGACATGAAACTACTGGGAAAAGCATGGCAATATATATTTCTTAACTTGTTTACTTAAATTCAGTATATTATTTTAAAATAGTGAAAAATTATCTAGAAATGCTTATATTTCATATTTGAGTCTGAAAGGTCATACCATTTGATAAATAGTCCCATAGTAATGGATCTATAGCTTAATATAATGGTATGTGTGTGATATTACACTGCATTCGGGTTTAACAATAATTATAGGTATTTTAACAGTAGAGATTTCCAAACTGAAATAAAAAATGAATGCAGGTTTAAGAAAACATCACAGAAAAATGTCAGCTGGTATAAATTGAGATTATCTTCAAGTTTTCAGATCAGGGCCGGCGCAATGTGGTAAGCAGGGTAACCAGGCTACACAGGCGCTCACACCCCCGCTACCCACTCCGCAACACTGTTCTGCCCACATGAACGCAGCTGTTAAACATTGCAAGGTGCTCTCCCCATTCTGGTAAGAACGACTTACAATTAAAATTCCCTCTAGTCCTCCTCCTGTGGCTGAATAAATGATGCTGGCGTGAACTAAGGTTTATTCAATCTTGCAAATAAACATAATGGACCAGATTCACAGTTAAGTTTAATGGTAAACCGTTCCTTCCCATGTCTCGTCCCCATTTATAGGTGCATAATGGAACTTACGAGTGCCTTCAGCTACCTTATCTTCCTATGCGTATTTTCCCCCTTAAGTAGGGAAAATACACACGGAGGTCCCAAACCAATCCTTGGCTAGCTAATCTAAATGACTCCCCCCCCCTCCCACTTCACCTAACTTCCTACGGAAGCTTTAAATACTGCACATAGTTAATCCACATGCCTAAAGGCTATGTAAATTGCGTAGGCAGGATGACTACACATGGGCTGTAGCAAAATTCTTTAAAATAGGCACCTAAGAAGATGCAGCTTTTTGGTTCCGGTGTCTAAGATCTTGATCAGGTGAGTATAGCAGGAAAGGATCACAATATTTGCATACAGTATTGTTAAATTACAATTCTGCAGGATCAAAGTGTTAAGTCCCATTGCAATTGTCAATCATATATTATAGTAAACGCCATTCAGTGATATTGGACTGGATCCCGACTTCAGTGCTGATTTTGTACGTTTGTCTCTGCAACGGAGGCTATCGTTAGAAATTTACAATCCCAAATTCTGCAAGTAGGGGAACAGGGCACATCCAATAAAAGTTAAGATTTAAATATTTTCTGGACTAGTAAATTACAGCTAAATTAATCTGAGCTTGTTTATCCCTTTACCTTCCTCCTTCTGATTTTTTTTTTATAGCAATCATGTGCACCCCATGAACAAATTACCTTTCCCCTACCCTCTTCCTCTTATGAGATTTAATATTTTCAACTTTTTTGGGCAGCACACTGATATGAATTGTTAGGGTAATTACATTCCTCTTCCTGTTAGCAATAGAACAGTCCTTTTTCCTTTTGTATGTTTTAAATAACCACCCACATGAGTGAGTGGGCCTGACTCCCATGCAGAGACAGAATTCGACATAGAATTCTGCATCAGACAGATGCATTCTGATGCAGAATTGCATGTACTGTACAGTCGCAGTACATTCTGACAGGCAATTTCTGTAAGTAACATATGGAAATAACATGTTATTATATCGGGATCAGGCTCATAGTCAGCAGTCATTTTTCCAAAGTGTACAGAGTCCACAAAAAAGCCCCTTCTTTTGGGTTATTTGCAGTCTGTGCCAATATTCTTTGGTGTGTAGTTTAATACCTGTGGAGATTTGTACCAGGGTCATTGGCATTGACTTTTTCTTTAATATTCTTATATAATGATCATTGTGACATTCCAGGAGGTATCTGATTTAGCAGTAGTCTTCTTTCTGTGTGTCTCTCAGAGTGATAAAAAAGCAAAACAACATGACCAACATGACCAAATCCCATAAATATTATATTACTAATGTTGGTGTTTTAAGCTATTTAAAAAAATATATATTAAGGTTTAATTTATGTTTATTTTTTTTACTTACTTTACTACTGTTTATTGTTTTTAAAAAAATTTATAAGTGTGCAAATAATACCATTTATATAGACTAGTCAAAGGCCAGTCAGAATGACGGGAAAAAGTATTCCCCATTCATTTCTCTCCAGCATCCCAGTATTCCACATTATGGGCCTGATTCACACTTAAGGAGCTCCTGCTTCTTATGTGCTTATCTAACTGTAATGACCTACTGCGCATGCGTAGTATGTCATTTACACTATCTACGTACCAGATTGGTACTTGGATAGCGTAGGTGCGGTCTTTAAAGACTGCACACAGGAATTTACATCCATAGAGGCGTCATAATTCCTCCTGGGGGTGTTTTTAGTAAGTTGGAGGGGGGGAGGTATTTAGATTAGCTAGGGAGGGCAGAGGAATGCAGGGAGGTGCAATAAGGTATCCCTATGGCACATAAGGTACCTAAAAACGGGGGTCGGGTTGGAGGCTGGAACAGTGAGTTAGGTGCTGATCTGTGAATCAGGTCATTTGTGTCCCCAACCTCACAGTATTTCCTATTCATGTCATTCCAGTTTTAGTACTCCCCATCATGTCTCTCCAGCTCTCAGTATTTCCCATCATGTCTCTCCAGACCCCCAAATAGACCATCATATGTCCCCAGCCTCCCATTATTCCCATCATGTCTCTCTAGCCCCCCAGTGTTCCCATCATGTGTCTCCAGTCCCCCAGTATCTCTATTAGTATCGCCAGCTTCCCCCAGTATCCCCATCATGTCTTTCCTGCCCCAGCCCCCAGTATCCTCATC
>WWET01000464.1:20330-33523 GCA_011038615.1 Limnodynastes dumerilii | reverse complement strand
TATAGTCAGGAAAATAAAACAGTTTGAGTACATATAATTTACAATTGTTTTATAGATTTGCCTGATGCTCATCTGGTGCTTTGACATAACATGAAGTGTAAAACATTCTGAGTGCATTAATGACATATATTTCAAAGACAAACCCCCCTGGTGGTTTTGTGAGTGTGACAGATTATATTTTATTTATCTACAAGCCTAACTATGGTATCTATGTTATTCATATAAATGTATGGTAATTGCAAATCAGCAGGGGGTGATTTGAATCAAGTAAGTAAAAACGTGCCTCCACTCTGCTTTGATGACATTTCATGGTCAGTTCTGGTTAGATTCTTAATAAAGTTTAGTGCTCAGTAGAACCTACAAATTCTTCTGACACCGTAGTTAACGTCATACTATCATAACTAAGCTGCGGGAAAGGAATAGTGGAGATGTTGCCCATAGCATCCAAGCAGATTGTGGCTGACATTCTCTAGTATGTAATATATAATATTATTATTGCTGTCCATGTAGTTTGATTAGTACAGTAAATCAAAACCATTTTTATATGACTTTCTCAGCCTGTTTATTTAATATGTATATATTAATGTATTTATTTTAAGTGTGTTTTATTACTTTAGATATTACTGTTAAATTCACACAAATGGACAAGTTTATAGATGAGGTGAACAAGAGGGTGGCATTGTACCTGTTAACCGAGCAACAGTAGCAGTAGACCGTCTCTTCTGAGTTCCTGCTAGTTCCACATCAAGCTCTCTGTGGATTCTCCAGCACTCCCTTTGAGTCCAGTATTCTGCTAGAAGTCTATATTATTACTTGTGCTCTTAACATTTATCAACACGCCTTTAGTCCCCCTTTATTACTAGCTTCTTGAGCATATCCCATGGCTCCTGTGATATACCGGATGACCCTGTACATATACTATTGCTTCAGTGTGTTACCTTACCCTTGAGATACCCCATTGCTTCTAGTAATCCTCATCAGATGTCTGTTTCCTTTCTTCTCTGCATGCTATATTAGGGGCTGCTTCCAAGCCTTTAGAAAGCATATAATATTCCTCTACTGCCCTCTTAACATTTTTGTACCCTGTTAGTAATATGTCATATCCAGTTTACCATCTCTTATGGTTCATATAAAACTTATGTTTTCTCTTTCTGTTGTACTCAATAAAGCATTAGTCTAGGACATTATATACTGTAGCTCACTAAGCAACTTCACTGTGTAACTCGGCTAACCCATTTTGGTAAAACATAGCAAATCCCATCCTGGATCAAACCCTATAGTCCTACAGATTCCAAGCTTTCTAACAAGGCCATGTCTGATGAATAATCTGTTAAATGTTTGCTGAAATAGTAAAGCATCAAGGAGGCAGGTGGTAATACAAATTATTAATAAAAAATAAAATATACCAGCACTGGCATTAAAACTCATTTATTTTAAGGTCCTAGAAACATTTTGTTAAAATCCAGAAATCCAGCAAACAATCTGCTTTCTTTTTCTGTTCCCACTGCAATTTATTAAAGAATTTATTAAATGAAGTGGCCTCAGTTCAGTTCATGCATAATAAAAAAACATGGTAATTGTTTCGGCTACATAGACAGATTTCGCTTGCCAAATAATGAGTAAATGCCCTATTAATTTGTGTTAATTTAGTTCTGGGTGATGTACTATAAGTGCTGTATACAAAATGCAGACTAGAGCAGAAAGTGAAAAATGGTCAATGTAGGAGCATAAAGAAAATTGCAATAACCTATATATTGTTTGGTATAAGTTACAATAAAAGAAATTAATTATTTGTAATCTTCCTCCTTCAAAATCCATCAACATCAACTTTAAAACAACTTGTACTACTGAAAGTCAATATACTCTAACTACTAACTACTTTGTTTTGCTTTAATGGATGCATTTATCTCTCTGAAAAAGCTACAGTGTAAAAAGAGTTGTATAAATGACATTCGTTTTAATGATACCAAACCCTCTGTGACTCCATGATCCTGACAAGATTTCTTTTATTTAGCTGTCAGCCTACAGCTAATTGTGGAATTTATAGGAGGCCACACCATTGCACTATGCAATATTTATTTTAATACCAAAGCCTATACTCATACATTTTAAACAAGTACATGATTAAACAAGCATGAAAATGAAAATGTGAATACTTAGACTCTACCAAGTAGACTAGAACTTTAGGTATAATAATATAGACATAACAAATTAAATACATTAGAAATTGTGCAACTATAGGCAATTAACTTACATAGATACATAGAAAAAGATGGTAGATAAGAGTCACATGGCCCATCCAGTCTGCCTAGTTGTTTATTTTAAACTATACTGAATCTTGTTTTATCCTCAAATAAGTTTGAGATTTAGGATATCCTTATATTTATCCCAAGCATGTTTAGTGCATGACATGTATCACTAAGAATGCACAGAAAGACTAAAGAAACTAAACATGAATAGCTTGGTGCAGAGAAGGGAGGGTAGGGGTGTCCAGCAAGAAAAGGTTGTTTTAGAAATAGAGACAGCTGAAAGCTGTCTTTATTTTGAAAAACAGACATTTTAGATTTTTTTTTTAATGGGTAAGTATGCTGATTGGACCCGTCGCACCTGCCGGAGACCCCACTGAAGAGGTGAGACACCTCTCCGGGGACTTTTTAGGGTTAAGGTTAGGCTCTGGGAAAGGAAGGGTTGGGGTTAGGCTCTGGGGAAACGAGGGTTAGGGTCATGGAAGGGGAGGGCTAAACTTGCGGGTAGGGGAGTGTAGAGTTAGGCTGCGGGGGTGGGACACTTAGGGTCAGGCTGCGGAGAAAGGAGTCTTAGGGTTATGCTATGGAAAAGGGAGTATTAGGGTTAGGATTCAGGGAGGGGAGTCTTAGGGATAGGCTGTGGGAAAGGGAGTCTTAGGGTCATGCTATGGATAAGGGAGTATTAGGGTTTTGCTTTAGTAAAGGTAAGGATTAGGGAAAGTGTTGGGATTAGATTTTTATACATACCATTTGGTGCACCGTGTTCGATGATCTGCTTTGCTGACCAAAATAGGGCCGTTCTCAGCAGAGAAAACCCCGCCAAATTTTACATATATCAAGGGATATAACCAGGTACAGGAGGGTGGCATTTTTCAAAGGAAGAGATTTATATCATAATGGCATACAATCACAGAAACAAAAGAACCTTTCGCCAGATATTTTACCAGCGTGTACTGTAAATTCCTCCAGGAATTTTAAACCTTATGGTCTAATGCAAAATAGGGAAATGCATGAATTGCCCCTGATATAATATTAAGGATGATGGGCCAGATAAACAGATCAGTAATCCAGCTTGCACAGTGACAATATCCCTGCATCGGAACACAGCCATCCGATGCTGTTTTCCGTGTAGATATCAGTCCCCTGCATACAAGATATGTATGGGGGGTGGGCATAGACATGTAAATTGTACTGTAAGGGCTTGGTTAAGCCTTTTCATACTATACCTAAGGTAGAGTCCTGGTGACGGATCCCCAATCCACACGTAGGAGAGCAGGGGGAGTGCCCTGCTCTCCTACATGCAAGGTTGTGGATCACTAATTCTGTACACTAGTGTCCGCAGCTGAGGCTAGCACAAGGAATTTACCCCTAACTGTAGATCAGGTCCGATATGTTTAGTGCTGATGATGTACCACACACACTATGGAGTATAACTCATAATAGGTTTACAACAGTGCTCATTTTCCATGTTCTAGCTTTTAACAGCAATATACACCAATACATGCACAACCTCATAAGGCCGTGAGACTGAGATGCTAACCACCCAAAAAAACTTTTTTACATACAAATTATTAAAAGAGATTTCCCTTTCAACTTGAACCATTGTACTAAATAAGGAAAGGTGCAGTCATAGTAGAAACCTTCTTGTGCAATCACTAACCTCTATTATGTTGCAGACAGAGACACTTTGCTCATATATATTTTATTTATTATTATTTATTTATTAACAAGTTATTATATAGCGTTATCAGATTTTGTAGCGCTTTACAAATAATATTTAACATTCACATCAGTTCCTGCCCAATTAAAGCTACATTCTAAGCAGGGCCGGTGCAAGGGTGTTCGGTGCCCCCCTGCGAACTTTAATTTTGTGCCCTTCTGTTTAGCAGTTTGAAATTGACACCAGTGACCATCCTAGATTATAGTAAGCATCATCATACAACACAATTGTAACCACAATAAAACAAAGCAAAGCATAGTCTCCACTATACATATATATATATCCCCCATCCTGTCTCTCCAGCACCCAGTATCCCCATCATGTGTATTCAGAACCCAGCATCTACCATCATGTGTATCCAGCTCCCAGTATCCCCAGCATGTGTATCCAGCACACAGCATCCCCCATCATGTCTCCCCAGTACCCAGTATCCATGGAAAACAGTAACTGTTGACAGGCATCGGTCTCCGCCTGACCGACCACTAGAAAGTACGCACAAGACACCGAGCAGCCCATAGGCAAGCACTTATCCACGTAAAAAGAACCCCGCACTCTGAAGCCCATGAATCTCAGGGATGACGGATGAAGGGGGAGGAGCCGAAAGGCAGATTCAATGTCAATTTTTGCTAGAAGCGCCCCACTCCCCGCGCTGCGTACCAGCTCTAAAGCGGATTTAAAGGACTGGTATACTACCCACGCGCAAGACTGCGGAATGGCATCATTCACCGAGGACCCCAGGGGATAAGCCTTGTATAAGCCTATATTTCCCCGGGGCCTTCTTTGGCACTACCCCGATAGGTGACACAATTAAATCAGGGAATGGGGGATCCGAGAAGGGGCCGGCCATGCGTTCTAGCGCAGTCTCCTTAGAAATTTTTTCCCATAGGACCCCTGGCAACTGAGATGCAGACTTCAAATTACGTGGATAGGCTGACGATACCTGCCCCACAATAGGCAAGCGAAAACCCTCCTGAAACCCATGAAGAAGAAAAGTAGACTTGTCTTTCCTAGGATAACGCGCAAGCCAACTTGCTAGCACGTTAATTCTGATTGGTGTTGGCGCTAGCCCTAGGTCCTGACTGTTGTTGATTGAAAGCCTGCGAACCCGACCTATTGCAGGATCTGGCGGGGTGGGAGCCATTACATTTAAGGCACGCGTGCTTGAAATTACACTTAGCCCCCTACGGCAATTGGCATTGTTGAAACCGTAACACTTGCCTCGTCCAAGTGCGCCCCCTTCCCTGAAACTGCCCAGGCGCCACGGTCTCAACTGGGGCTTCGTGGGAAATGCTCGCCAACTCGAACCAGAGCTCGGCGTTCTTTTCTCCGAATGGGATGGTCGTCTGACCATCTGCGTTCAGACGAAACTGTTTGTGCCTTTCATGGTGACATGCATGTCCTGCACCAGGTGAAGATAGCATACCGTGCCCCTATGTTCACCCGGTCTAGTCTCCAAATAAGTCTCCTTAAATGTACACCACGCTGTTAGCCAGGTATCGAAACAACGGTACTGCTCCTCCGCCGCTGCCCCTTTCTTCTGCGCAGCGGTTAAGGCCTTGCGGCTATCTGCGGTAAGAGCATATATGCCAACATACTTGCCCTTCTTTATCTTTTCCTTCACACGCAATCGCAACCCCTGACAAATCGCCGTATAGTCACAGAAAATTCTGCTACGGTCAGGTGGCAGAGGAGGGGCCGCGGCAGTAACCGCCTTCTCAGCCCTCTTAGAAGCCTTCTTACGTAGGTGTCTATCAATGGTTTTCCCAAAACTATGGGTGTGACGGCGTGACGCATTGGAAGAATTGGACGTGGAGGAGGAACAGGTGGACATGGATTCTACGTCACTCTCCCCTTCGCCCTGCCTAACATTATCAGACTCACCGGGTGTCGCATGGGAAGGTCCTGGCTCTGCATTAGTTTCCGGGCCGACCGGCGGATCCGCACCCACCGGCTCCACCGGCCCATCCTGCACCTGATGTTGCGAAGTAGTAGCCGCCATACTGCTCTCAGATCTGGAATGACTTGCAAGGAGAGCCTGTGAAACTGAAAGATGAGATGCATCAGCCTGGCGCTCAGACCTCCGATCACACCTGCTGCTGACGCGTTCACGAGGTGACGGGGATCTGCGTGACCCCTGTGAGCCTGGCCTTGCACATCTAGAGTGCCTGCGCCGAGAGGTATGCTACGCACAAGAACAACATGGGAACCTGCTTCTTCCGTGCTCATAGAACGAGGTAGGATGAGCATAATAATGGCCCCTTGGTGAATAATACCGGCCATGGTAGGGGGAGGGCTCCCTGCTGCTGCAGCTATGCCCCCAACTGGGGGAACGACGGGTGACCCTTTCATAACGGCAGTGATCCGTAACATGGCGCCTATGCCTGCTTTGACTGCGCCCCAATCTCCTATGCTGGCCCTCCCATCTGCTTGCCCTTCTAGGAGGGGAGGGGCTCTCTGAGGCCTGACTGCTGTAAAGGGGTGGGCTGCAACTGCGGGGGTTGGACTGGGCTCCCTGATCCACTTTGCCTGCCCCCTAACCACCAAACTCTCTGAGTGCCCCCTGCTGGTATCCCCCTGGGAGACCCCCCTCTCAGGACTGGGCCCACCGCCAACTCCAGCTTGCACCTGGCTGCCCTGCGATGACTGCGTCTGTTCCCCGCTCTCCGGAGCCTCCGGGGAAAGACGCGGCGCCACTATACTTCCGGTTTGGCTGAGAGTTCGGGCGCGTGCACGAGAGGCACGCCCGCGCCCTCCTCCACATGCGGTCCGGCTGCCATCTTTTGCGCCAGACCGCTGCTGTGAAACGCCGCTGACGGAGGCCTGCGTTCCCTGAGGGCCAGAAGGTAAGGCCCCCCTTTCCGCCCTGCCCAACCGATCCTCTGGGCGGAGGTGTGTCAGTGACACAGTCAGGAGACTGGTCCCTGAGCCGTGCAGGAGGACGCACTGTGCGCTGAGGCCTGGGCATCACTGCTGGCGCAGGAGAGCGGTGGACCGATTCCAGAGGGGAGGTTGCTGTGCAATAAATAAAAACAGGAGCCAGGGAGCAGAGAATATAAGGGCAAGACAGGGACAATGGCAAACTAAAGGCAGGGAACAGGGCGCGACTAACAGATGGGCACAGTATAAGGGGCTATCAAAATCAAGAAAAGGACAGGTTTGAAGAAAGACAGCGGGAAAGAAAAGGAATTATTAAGACAAAACAAGGAAGGAAAGAAAGAGGGAGAATGAAGGTGAAAAGATATAAGAAAAATACTTATCTTCGTCTGTAGATGCATGCAGCACTGACATCCAGACAAATCCAAGTGAGAAGAGTCTCCGGTGATGTCATCAGCTCCTTAAATCAACTCTGCTGACCCCAGACCCTCCCTCCTGAAACCCACCTGACCCCTTGAGACCAACCAGAAGGTTAGTAACTTCTCTCTCACCACCCACGCCGGGAGTTTATCTATGCTGCAGATTAAATAAATTAACCCTCCGCTCCCTTTAATTGCACAGAATGTGTGGCACTATTTGACAATAAGATTAGTAACATTCTCATTTGTATTACTTGTTTGTGTGTTCTTGTATTCATTTTATTCTAAAGTACATTTAAAGCTGCACTAAAATGCGTGCAGATTTTGTTTTAGAACTGTTCCTAGAGTTACAGGTAAAATGGATGCACTGATCAAAAATATCAGCCCTTGGGGAAAAAATGCTGCACTGAGCAGAATACAGTTTGAAATCATCAACATTATACAGTTATCAGTTTGATCAACTGATTATTGACTGATCAATCTGGTTATTTAATTGTTTTAAGCCAGCTTTATAGACAATAAAACCCTTAAAATATTTGATTACAGAGTGGCCTGCTCGAAAAGACATTTAAATGTATTTCATAAAAGACACAAATTATTCCAGACAGTATGGACCAGATACATAAAGGGGATGTTTTCCGATGGCTATTATCGGAAAACACATCCTTTTTGTTAAAAATGCAGTGTGATCTCAATCCAGATATCTGTCCAGAGACCATTTCCGATGGAGGGATGAGGTAGGAATCGGAAAGTTTTTCCATTATGTGGGAGGAGGAAGTATGTAGTTCGTACAGAAAAGGTACTATGCACTCACTATACAGAACATTATCCACATTTGAAGTGAGGATGGCGCTGAAATTTTAAGGAAGGGTTTTCAGAACATATGATCGTAGAAGTAAAAGAAGTAGTGTCCCTTGTCCGCACTGAAGGCTGGATCCAGCAGGGATTTAGTGTCAAATCCCTGTGGCAACGTAATTCTAGATCCAGCAATATGGGCTGAATTCAAACATTTTATGTACACGCGGAGGTCAAGAACTATGCGCGTAAGAGGAAAGCGAACTCCCCTATCACTTCCCTCTGTTATGTGTAGTTATGGACATTTCCATGTCTATTGAGAAACCTTATGTTTTTCATTCGGATCTGTGTCCGTAAACACGGATCCACAGAGAACTCTTAAGCTCCCATTTCATCTGTAGAGTATTATGAAGGCAACACAAAGGCCCATCACTTTAGTAAACTATACTAATTAAAAACTATACTACTGAAAACAAAACAAATGGAAATAACTACTCAGTGTTTATGCTTTATTGCTTGTCCATTTGCTAGATTCTTTGGGATATGTATAACCAGCATAGCAGACCTAAGGCAAAAGCAAAGTTCTTTGATGTATTTATAAATAGTTGATATATAAGTAAAATAGAGCCGTGCAATAAGGCTCATAAAACAGGATCAAGTTTTCCTACAAGGGATAGTTTTCCGATCACTAGGATCAGAGAGCAACCCCTTTTGTATGCGTGGGCCCACTTTTACAGAACGGATCTGGATCCTCACGATACAGAATTCTTTCTGGCTTAAAATCACAAGGGTGGGGTGGTGCGGAATGTATATTTCCACTCTGTGGGAGGGACGAGCCATGCTATAGTATAGTAAGGGATGGGTTCAGCCTTTATGTAAAATGGGGACAGGGCTGAAAAGTTATGGTTTGGGTCATGCAGTGAGTGGCATCACCCAAAATGGATTTCTGGATACAGCGGGTATCTGATATTGGAACACTGCACTCTGTAATGCTTGCTAGAATCACTTTTCCTCCATGTATGTTATTTCCCTACCATTTCCAGCAGGTTTTCCACACCTCTGACTGTAAACTCCATTTGGCAAGGACATCCTTAGTTTGGATGTGATGTCATTACATGTAATTTGCATTGCTATTCCCCTACTCCCTCAATGTACAGTACTGTGCTGTCTGTGATTTATAAATAAATATCTTATCAATTTTACTTGGAACTAATTGATGGAAAACGAGCATATATTTAACAAGGTCATGAAAAAAACATATTGCCTTGTATTTCATAAATAACCAAGCTCAAACACTCCAGTCTATAACTTAACATTCATTTAAGCCAGTTTGAATTTAAATAAGAACCAATATTTCCTCACCTTTAGAAATCAACTATTACCAAATAAAATAATAATAATTTGTACATAAAATGGTATACTATTATCTCCTCCATATAATATGAATTATTCTGTAAATAACATCAACAAACACAAATTATTCATAATAACTATAGAAAAAATTGCTTTTAAAGAAACTAGTGATTATTAAAAGATAACTCTAGTTGTTACAATAAAGTAGGAAACAATTGATAAGAAAGTAAAAACAGACCAATCAGCCACAGAAAAGCACTCATTCCCATTAAAAACTAAGGTTTTATTAATGTTTTTCATCAAATAAAACACCTTGATTATTGTCTATGTGTCTCGAAAAATGATTATCCTGCTTCTGTATACTCAGCTAAATTTGCAATTTACACCCTTACCATCACTGGATAATCATCACAAGCCATAAAGACACATTTAGCAGTAATTCAAAATATAAAGCGCACACTTAATGAAAGAGATGATCAAGCTGGAAGAGGAGCAGTTATTACAGGCGTGTGGAAATAAATTGGCTCGTTAAGTAAAAGAGCACGTATAACAGAGCAGGACCATATTTAAGACCACTTTTATCTAGTGAATCTTAAGTATTCTCAATTTGTTAACTTTATTCTATAATAAAGAGTAAAATATTAATTAAAAGTTAGTCCTGTGAAGTTTAGAAAGCATTATATAATCTGTGAATGGCTGGAATGTAAATCCATTTAAAATGTGTTACAATCTGCAATTTATAAATATAAAGCTATTCCTGTATTAAAGTATGGCGACAGATCATTAAGACTCGGGTCTGATTTAGAGATGGTATATATTTATAACCGGATCTAGACTTTGTCCATATGGGGTTGTTATTCAAATGCAAAGTATATTTCTTGTACAACTTCTTATTTCACTGTGCTTGAAGTTACTTGTGAACCCACCTCTCCTGGAAACAATTCTGCCAAAGACCTGGAACTAGATTTTTGTGCTGGAAGTTTTCTGATGGTGGAGTGTGATAAGTCAGGATGCAAACATCGCAAACGCAGAGTAGGAGGGGGATATATTCTATCTGCATTTTTAATTGTATCTATGTGCAAACTTCTCCCATCCCACTTAGTGAAATTGCTTTTGTATTCCTGCCCCATACAGCCAACAGGAAATGCTCCCAAGACAGAGATTTGGATCCAGATGCATCTTGGGAATGTAGCGCTTGGGCATGTACTTTCTGATCCTAGTGACTAGACAACATCTCCTTTTTGGAAGCCTGGGTCTGGTGCTTAGTAATAATTTGCAGTAGCAAAATGCCCATAAAAAAACATCTTATTAGAAGGAGTGGTAGTCAGACGTAAACTCATAAACCAAAAGCTGTCAAAAAGTAGTTCATTTTAGATATGGATTGGGTGTGCTGTTTAGGCTAGCCTTCCCCTCCTCCACTTAACATCCTCACTGCATCCTACATCTATGCCTTCTTCTCCTTCCTTCCCCCTCTCCTCCACTTACACCAGCAATCCACTTCCTTCCCCTTCCTTATGTCTTCTGTAGCTTCATCCTTCTCACTTGTGTGTTAGCTCATGTGAGCAGGGACCTCCATCCTAGTGGTCTTCCTTCCATTTACCCTGTCTTTACATGGTGGCTCCCTCTCAACCTTTCACTGCTCTCTATCCCCTCCTCTCTGATCTACCACTCTTGACACCTCACATTTTGCTTGCTGTCTGTGTTTGCTTCATTTTATTGTATTTTTGCGATATTTTTATATTCATATTGTATTTTATTATGTACTATGCTGTCCATCACTATAAACAAAAGAAAAAATATATACTTTTAGCGCACACTCGCATGTACAATTGACCAAAATAATAAAAATACAATTATGTATAGGCTGTCAACCTCAAAACAGGTCTGGAGCCTGTTAACCAAAAAACACAATTCAATCAGAAAAAAAGAGGTGAAGGTGCCAGGAAAAAGTGAATGACTCCTTGAAATCAATAGGAAATACAATCAATTTTAGTACAACAATGAATCATACCTTGTTTTTACCTTGAACGAACTGTTTCAATTATCAAGTTTGCATTGGACATGCAATTGTCCCTATTGTTAACACGGAACACAGCATAAAATTGCCAATTATTCTGGTTACTCAAGAACAACCACTGTGAGCATGGAGCACCTCAGATTTATATTAACATCTACTATCATTAACGATTATAAGCTGAATTACACAGAACATTTCATCTATTGATTATAGACGTGTTCACATTTGTAGCTCTCGCCCTATGTTCCATCATTTGGACTTTAACCTCTTCAATAGCCATACCACCTTTTCATCTCCTTAATTGTATATGCGGTATTTTATTGTGTTATGCTGTTCATCACCACCCTGTATGTCTGTACTGTATTTTGTACGGTGCTGTGGACACCTTGTGGCGCCTTATAAATAATAATAATAACAATAATAATAATAATAAATAATTAAGTATAGTTTAATACCGCTGAGTTTGAAATATTAGCATAACTTAGGGGAAAAAATATACAGTGTAACAAAATAAATTCTACAATTCCTTTGGACATTGCAAATCTCACTCTCCAGATCATTTCTGCAATCAAACCAAACTTTATTATAGCCTGTAACACCTACTTAAGATGCCTTCAACTATGGTGTTACATATAGTTGTTATTTCATTTTTCTTTTGTATTCTTTATAATGTACATTAAATATATAGTTCTTTATAATAGTGTAAAACATCTCAATGCTCTGCTACATAAGAAAGAACTAGAGCTATACATATCAAAGAAAATTAATACAGTATATGTAAAAAAGAAAAAAAATTAGATAAACAGAACCCGACATTGGCTTATGAATTTAAGACAGGACAGAAATAACACTGGAACTGAGTAATACAAGTTAAATATATGAGGGGAACCTTGGATAAACAGGACATTTATAGTTCTAAAATGCTACAGTCATGCACCTCCTATATTGCAGAGGACATGATAAATCACAACATTCTACAGTAAACACTACTGTGGCATTGTTAAATGTAAAAGCAGCAATCAGGGGACAGTGTGACATGTTTTCAATCATGCTGTTCATCCAAAAGTATTGTACTTTGTCCATCTGGGGTTGTTATTCAAATGCAAAGTATGTTTCTTGTACAACTTCTCAATACTCAGAGAAGCCTTTTCTTTGCCTTAAGCAAAGAAAGTTTAATTCATGTATTAAATCCCATATGTATATTCCATTTGCTATAGGCACAAAAATTAACAAATAGTTTACACACACACAAACACACTTGCAGTTCTACGATTTAATTAGGATAGGTCACCCCCTCTCCTTGCCTCAAAAAATACCAGATTCTTTTTTTGTGTTGATACTAGCAACATGCCATAATGGCATGTTAATAAAATGTTAATGCTGCTCTTTTCATTATTCTGCATTCTTAATGTGTGGAATGCTTATTTTCTATGGTTAGGAGCTGCTACCACAACCCAATTGTCATAGCAGGTTTATTAAAACATAACTTATGTTTGAAATTGTATAGTCAAAAGCCTTAACATACAGATGCAAATAAAAAAACTCAGAACCAAATCAAGACTTCTGACTAGGGAGGCCATGTTCACCAGCATAAAAACACATCAGTGTAACAATCAGCAATAGTTAGGGACATTGGGCCTGATCCAGGCCTACGCCGATGCGTTGTGCTTACTAAAGCACAGCGTATCGGCGTTCACTTACCCCGACACTCCCCCTGTGCGGGCGTATGGCCCCTTCCTTACGCCGGCTGAAGGCTACCCTAACTTCAG
>WWET01000464.1:3717-16066 GCA_011038615.1 Limnodynastes dumerilii | reverse complement strand
ACATATACACACAAAATGGAGGTTGTTCAAATCCATTTTATAAGGTATTATGGAGCAGGTGCTGTAAGGTATGGGGAATTTACACAAATACAAATAAGACAACCCATCACTCTTGTAATTATCCAGCCACAAACCATAACTTTGTATCTTTAAAATAATAGTCAGAGAAGTTGTTACATACAGCTGCAGATATATGTTAAGCTGACAGAGGCGACTGGTAAGTATTTAGCCAATTACTATCCTTCCCCACAGCCTGACCCTAAGACTCTCTTCTCAGCAGCTTGACCATACGACTCCCTTACCCACAGCCTGTCCCTAAGACTCCCTTTTGTATACTCACCTCCTGTCCAGTGCAGCGGGTCTGCAACAGGTGTTCCTTGCGTCAGGTGGGCCGGGGTCCTGCTCTGGGTTTCGGAAAGCCTATGAATGGGTAAGTTGCCGAAAGATTAATTCAACATACTTACCCATTCATTAGTAAAACATACTAATTAGGCATATTTTCGAAATACAGAGCTGTCAGCTGTATTTCGAAAATATGATTTTCATTCTGGAGAACGGAACCTGTTACCATTGTACCCTCTTACAACACTGCCCAGTCATCCTGAGTATCACCAGACAGTGGTCTGAGTATGACCAGTGGTGTAATAACCACTGATTGAGAACATTGGTTGTAAACTAAATTTTTGTAATAATTGAAAAAAATAATAATGTTTATTATAAAATGCTAAATATATACCCAAGTTTACAAGTCTTCCTATAACAATATTTTTTCAACTGATAATTTATCCAGATGCACTAACTTTTAATCAACATAACCATTAGCATTATACATTAATATAAATCAAATGCTAAAACTGAAAATTATTTGTGAAATAATAAAATTTATGGAAGATTATAAAATTCATCTCTTTCGTATCATGCAATTTTAAGTCTAGCTTTTTCCATTTTGATGAGACCTAAAGCTCATCAACATCGTCTGTATAATTTTAATAGTTTTAAAGTACCTTTTCTTATTATATATGGCTATTATCAGCAAAACTGATTTTATTAAAATGCAAGTATTATGAATAATAATAATAATAATAATAATAATAATAATAGTAATAATAATTATATTTTACCAGAACATCCTGTTTGGCAATATTAAAATACAGATCAACATGTCCTTTATCCTCTGGGCAGATATCTTGTCGACCACAAAATGGGGATATTGTAATTGTTCGTCCAATGGGCAGGATAGGAAGCCCATTAGTGAATCCTCCATCAAACCATTTCTGCAAAGAAAAAAAAAATGTGTTTAATAAAGGGACCACCAGGTGTATACTTTAGGTAGTTATTGTTTAATAAAAAAAAAAATTCAAAAGCATTTTAATTTAAAATACAATATGAGTAATATTAATTTATACTTAATTATTAAAGCGACTAATTGCTTGAACTTTTACTACTGCCTTAAACCTATTGTACTGATCATTTTGACTTTATTTGAGACTATAAAATACTATTTTGAAATTAACTAAGATGTATTCTACTGCATCTCCCATGTGCTGGCGGGAATGTGGATATTCCTACATATTTGGCCGGCTTGTCCAAAGATATCTGTTTCTTTGGATCAGGTAGCGGTCCTTCGCTCCTATCTCCTCTCGATCCAGGTATCAAAGGATCCCTGGGTATTCCTCTTGTGCCTTTCTCCCAATAATCTCAATAAGCCCTCCAAAAAACTTGGAACCTATATCATATCTGCTGTAAGATATCTGATAGCAAAATGCTGGAAACAACAGTGTTCCTATACATGCAGTATTTGGTTTTTATCCTGTATTGAGATGATTATATATAACTTGCATGAGAAGGAAGATAAATCCTATGAAACTTGGTCCTCTTGGTTACTCATATTGTATATATAGAACACATATCCAACAATTTGGTGGATCAGTATACTTGTCTTAATTTGCTAATTTCAGAAACTAACATCATTGTATATGTTACTTATATTTGCATACTGCTAGCTGTTAGTGTATGTTATTAATATGTTTGTACCTCAATAAAAAATCTAATAAAAAAAAATCTAGTTTGAAACTTGCACGTAATATTTATAACAAACACATCAATGATTTAATTTAAAAAGGCATAGACACTGTATTGATTATTACCTCTCCTTTATACTCTACAGTATTGAAACCAGCATAAACCGGCACAAAACAACTTGCCAAAAGTACCTACAAGACAAATAACAGATTTTATTAAAGTACATTTTGTACAAGCACATGAGCAGGATAGAAGGGAAATATTTTTTTTTGCCTGGCAACATTTTGAAAAGCAGCAGTTCTATTCAATTAAACCAAAGCTGTAGTTTAAGTACCTAAGCAAATGTGCACCCCAGCTTTAACAAGGTGCCGGAATTGTAGTTCTGTACAAAGCTATGATTGCAGAGTTGAACAGTCATGAAAAAACAAAGCAAAAATGGAATAGTAGTAAGCTGGAAATTTTACAGTAGTTCTCAAGTGATTTTTTTTTTTTTTTAGCACTTTGCTACTATGCAGCTGGTAAGACAACGTTAAGGCAGTAGCCTAAAAACCATTGACTTTATTCCTTGTATGTACATGATAGACTTACCAAACAAAATTACTTTTGTAAAGAGAGTGACTTAAATAAGCATTTAAAATAAATGTGCCTTGTTTACAACCAAGAACGTAAAAATCTCTGTGCATATTTTTAAAAACGGATAAACTGCACATGCCCAGAATTAAAAAATACGCACAGAAACCATGGCCGACTGATTCACAGATGCGAACAACAGACTTAGGATTGATCCACACTTCAGTATGTTAATAACGTACATTAAATATATAAAAGTAAATAAAATAAATTCCAAAAATACTTTTGCAACTTATTAGCAAGTATTATACAGGTAAAACAATAGTCCAAGGTACACTAAGGGTTAAACTTACAATATAACAATGTAACAAGCTAAAATTAGTATTAAAACAATTGAAACAAACAGAGAATAGATTATACATTAATACAATGATGTTTAATTTAGAAAAATAACTGCATTTAGTTACAGATAAGTGAATGTTGATTAACTTTAAGAAGCTAACAGCTTCCGTGTGATTTATATTAAGGAAAATCATCCGCACTTAAATCTACGCACTTCGCAACTATCTGCATGAATTAGCAGCTGAAATGTGAAATCATGCTTGTGTGGCCATGACAGCCCATAACCTTTGTATTATTCTACAGCTTGAACTGCCATTTAAAGAGTAACAACTTTCTTCTTCAATAACCACTGTATATGCTGATGATACTAACATCTTCCTATGCTCACCTTACCTTTCTTCTGATCTCTTGTGTCAGAATCTCTGCATGGATGTTACAGGGCTAACTTTGTACTGCAAAAATTGAGATCATTTTCTTATTGCACTCCAGTGCACCTCATCTGCTCTTTCTTTCAGCCATCATTACAACATGCAAGTCTCCTCAAGTTACTCGTTAAGTGTGCACCTTAAAAGTTTAGATAGGACCACAGGGAAATCCAGTATACAAAGATCCTTATATCCCACAACTTGGAAAACTTCTGTTCCAAAAACATATCCGTATTAAAGCACTTTATATATTTCCTATATGTTACATGCTGCTGTAATATTCGTAGCAGCACAAACTCTTTCTTCTCTATCTGCTTGAAGAGATCCAGTCAGGATTCTGCTCTTTCAGAGATTTGAATGACAGCAAATAATAGGTCTCAGCTGGTGCCTAATAGCCAGGATTTAAAACAACCAGAGCTGGGAGCTGATTGGCTGTTTTGTGTAAATACCCAGCTGATATGGGCCTGATCAAAAGCTACGTTTCCAGTACATTGCTTATATATGCTAGCGTATTTACTATGCACTCCTCTTGGCACTCCCTTCGCATGTACGTAGTTTGGCCATTTTACGCTTCCCGAACCCCACCTTAACTTTACACAGCATAAGAACTAACGTACGTATAGGCAGCACTAAAAGAGCACTTAAGAGCCTAAGCACACCCATATTGTATGATTTAAATGCCTCACCCCACCTCAGAAGCGTAATTACGGGTGTCTCATGGCTGGCACGCCCCTTTGTTCGTAGTTAAGCTAAAGATACGTGATTGTCCCATATGCTCTGAGTTACGTTGCGTAACATCTGCCGCACACATGCGCAGGAAGTACTAATGGGCGCTTTTACGCTAGCGTCTAGCGTAAAATCACTTGTGTATATAGCTCTGGATCTACCCCTATGTCTTGTAATCCCTGATCTCCTTTCTGTGCTTGTTAGCCCTGCTCTCCACAGGACTCCTGTCTGATCTTGTTCAGCCTCAGACTTGTCTATTGCTTCAGTCTATGTTTGTCTGCTTCTCTGCTATCTGGACCCTGTTACTCTGTACCCATATACCTTGTAACTGAATACTTATCTGGACCCTTGTCCTTGTCTTGTCAGTCAGCCTTGCTAACTGCTTTGTCTAGTCCGTCAGTCCTTGTCAATCATGATGTCTGACTCGCAAACGATCCTTGCTATTCTTGGAGTCGCCAACAGAGTCTACGACCTACAGGTACCATGCCATGCAAGCCTATCCCCACCATAAGGGGTTCTAGGAATGTCTAGACCCCAGTTAGACTCTACAGTCTGATGCGACCATAACACTACAATAGACATTTTACTTGTCGTTTAAAATTCTTCAGTGAATTTCTGTTCACTGCCCCATCCCCATAATATCAATTAGAAGGAGAAGAGAGAAATCAAGTATGCTGGGAAAAAAAACATCTTAAACATCTGCATCAATCAACAGACTTGGAGAGCACATTGTGATAAAGAAATGATCACCCTGGAAGCATCAAATTAAACACCTGTATCAGTTCACTGATTGTGAAAGAAGAGTACAGCAGGGAAAAGGGCATAAACTCTGCAAGACCAAGCTACAGCTCTACCCTAATTTATTTTTGCAGATTCAGTGAGAAAAGCACTTTAGGGGCTTCCCTGACTTTTCTAACTTTTCTATGCACCCTTTGATATATACTGTGATTGCTGCATTTTAAAAACTTTTTTGGGAGACTAATATTGAATGGTTCAAATACTAAACTTTGGATTTTTTTTAAAGTTAAGATATTATATGATATTTACCTGTGTATTCAGCCTAGTGCTGAATTTATAGCAAACATATTGTTGTAATTACTCTTGATGTCAATTCAATTGAAGCACAACCGCTCTTTCTAAAAAAGCAATAAAAACTATCATTTACTCCCCTGTGACTTCAATGCTGTAACCCACTTCTCTCTGGTCTAATCAACTTCTTCACCTATGTCATACTTTCTTCATTAATTTATCACCTCATGTACACACTGTCATGTAACTTTAAGAGTGTTCAGGGATGCTTTTATTGAACACTCCCTGAGGCTGTGTCATGTAAGGCAGGCTGCGAAAGGCTTAGTTCACAAATTTTAGCGCCCTGTACGAGGGTTTGTCCATAGGTATTGGTCATCAGAATTGTGCAACAAGCTGATGTATGGACCATTACTATTGTTTTCCAGAGGGAATAGTGAACGCTGCACTGTGTTTCTTTGCCACGTGTGCAATGCCTAGAAGTTGTGTTAATTGTCCGGACTCCTTTTGCTACATCCTGGGATAACATTTAAATGACAGAAATATTAGTTTACTTCACTCGTGAAGGATTGTAAGGCTTAATGTAATCATGTAAGGCTTAACCCAACCTGTCCCCTGAACCACATTTACTTACCCAAAGAGATCTCAATGATCTTGTCTGAGATGTGAACCTGTTCCAAAGAAAAGCAGAACTTTTGTGCTCCATGTTGAAAGGCTAAAATATGTGTTTTCAGACAGAGGCATTGTGACTTAAGGATTTCTTTGCCCTTGAAGATGGACTTGTCTTTTGCTAAAATGTTAAAAGTTATGGAAGCACTCAGTCATGAATACAAAACAGTGGATTTTCATCTCTTTATAAATTCCTATAAAGATAGCTTGAAAGCTGTGCTACTCCAAATGTAAGTTACCCTCAGTAACACTAGCTCGTGTTGATGCTTTGAGAGAAACACATGAAACTCCTGCTGGATAAAATCATATATGAAAAATACATTTCGGTGGTGACTTAAAAGTAATTTATCTTGCTGGAACTACAATTCAGTTTTAAAAAGTACTGCTGTTTCCTGTGTGCCTGGGACAGCAAAGATCTGAAAAACCATTATGTTCGGAAGCAAATACCAAAGAAATCATCACTTACCCCAGGGGAAAAAAAATGTTGCCAATGCACAACTTGTTGATTCTGAGAAACTATATCTAATTGTGCTTTAACAAAGCAATTTATTGAAGTGGGCTTGCATTTACACACTTGAGAAAGAAATTCCAGAGGATTGGTGATGCAAAGCTCAAAAAGGATATATTTGTAGGCCCTCAAATAAGAGAACTTGTGCTTGATGGAAGATTTGATAATATGCTTAATCAGGTTAAAAAAGTAGAATGGGACTCTCTCAATAGTATTTGCCAGAACCTCTTAGGTAACCATAAGGCATAAAACTACAAAGAGATACTGGGCAATCACTTAAAAACTTACAAGACTAAGATTTAACATGTCTTTAAATTGCCACTTTGTGGACTCACACTTGGGTCTAGATTGACTAAGCTGCGGGAAAGTTAAAGTGGAGATGTTGCTCATAGCAAGCCATCAGATTCTAGCTCTCACTTTCCTATTACATGTTAAAAAATGTCAGCTAGAATATGATTGGTTGCTATGGGCAACATCTCCACTTTTCAAAATAAAACAAACAATGTGGTGAGAGCCGCGCTTAGGGCAAGGTAAAGAGAGCAATATTTTTACAAATAAAGAAAAGTTCACAGAGTCTGATTCAAATAAGTATTCTTATCTTACTGTGTCTTCTGTAAGGGTAAAAAGTCTTTGTAGCAGATCCAATTTGCAATAAAGAAATCCCTATAAAGTTCTTCCTTCTTCAGGGTCCTCACAAAATAGGGTATATCAAAAGGAGATAGAAAAAAGCAACAAATGTGTAAAACTGTATCAATTTTGTGACATAAAGTATCTTTCCAATTTCCTACTCACTGATTTGTTGCAAACAACAGGCACTTCATATATAAAGTGATCACTCCGACACCTCCGTGTGGGTCACTGCCGCCTCTCCGAGATTCCCCGATGGTGTCCCTCTATGTCCTCCGTGTGGATCACCAATACCGGATTGATGGTCCGTTCCGTGGGAGGGGAAAAGAGAAATAGAAAAACTTTGTGCAGCCCGTTTATCCAGGAGTCATCTTATGTAAATGATAGCAAAGATCTACTCACATTATGGTTTCTTGCGAATGCGTGTATAATAAAGAATCTTTCCATTTTTGAATGGACAATTTCTCACACTTTATTCCACAAAATGAAAAATAAAAATACTAAAAATTTCTAAAAAATACAACCAATAAAAATACCGACACCCGGGAGAACGGGGGAAGGGGAAAGAACCCCTGCCTCGTGTGACCGAAGGAACCGTCCCTCTAGATGGAATTAAACACCTCTCAATCCACACCAGAGAGTAAAAGGGCCCTAACTGTCTGGTGGGTGACAGAGGGGAAGGAAGGTAACTCTAAGGAACCGAGTGTGCACGGGGAACACCGTCTCGCCGGGATACTGCAACCTACGCGTTTCAGACACGTGTGTGTCCTTCTTCAATATATTCTCTTAATCTTGTTAGTCGCTGAAATAGTAAAGTTCTCTATTTTTCTTTTTAATCAGGATATATTGGTACATTGTAGTTACTTGATTTTCTTTATTTTTGTATGGACCAAAGACTAGATATATCACTTTAAGTCTCACTGATCACTTATTATGAGAATATGGTTACTATAAGGATAATATTTCATGGTTTTTCTTAACAACCCTAAATCTCACTTTTT
The DNA here is from genome assembly GCA_011038615.1 of Limnodynastes dumerilii. Taxonomy (NCBI): domain Eukaryota; kingdom Metazoa; phylum Chordata; class Amphibia; order Anura; family Limnodynastidae; genus Limnodynastes; species Limnodynastes dumerilii. The sequence continues at coordinate 8,150 of WWET01000464.1, read as the reverse complement.
ATACATTTACTGGGAATAGGTGTTACATATTTATAGGTTATTTTTGAGTTCAAGAACCCTTTTGGTATAAAATCTTTTCTCTTCGGAACATGAAAGTGGTGTGTTTATATGTTTTTATTCATGTATTTTTTTCTCTCATGAATCTAATATTAGATACAATATTGTTCCAGGATCATTGTTTAAAATCAATTGTATTGTTGATACTATTTTTGTGTGATTTGAGGAATCCTTTTGTGTGATTTGAGGAATCCTCCCTCCTATATGGATTAAGAGTTTAGAACCAATGCGCTTTCAAGAATGCCATGCACAGATATTTACTACAAACAGGAAATGACTACATACCGGCTTTTTAAAAGGACCAATAATTCACCCACCTGTATTACCCTGAAGAAGGACACACACGTGTCTGAAACGCGTAGGTTGCAGTATCCCGGCGAGACGGTGTTCCCCGTGCACACTCGGTTCCTTAGAGTTACCTTCCTTCCCCTCCGTCACCCACCAGACAGTTAGGGCCCTTTTACTCTCTGGTGTGGATCGAGAGGTGTTTCATTCCATCTAGAGGGACGGTTCCTTCGGTTACACGAGGCAGGGGGTCTTTCCCTTTCCCCCGTTCTCCCGGGTGTTGGTATTTTTATTGGTTGAATTTTTTTTAGGAATTTTTAATATTTTTATTTTTATTTTGTGGAATAAAATGTGAAAAATTGTTCATCCAAAAACGGAAGATTCTTTATTACATACGTATTTACAAGAAATTGCAATGTGAGTAGATCCTTGTTATTATTTACATAAGATGACCCTTGGATAAACGGGCTGCACAAAGTTTCTATTTCTCTTTCCCCTTCCTTTGGAACGGACCACTAATCTGGTACTGACGATCCACACGGAGGATACAGAGAGATACCATCAAGGAATCTCGGAGAGGCGGCAGTGACCCACACGGAGGTGTTGGAGTGATTACTTCATATATGAAGTGCCTGTTGTTTTCAACAAATCAGTGAGTAGGAAATTGGAAAGATACTTTATGTTACAAGATTGATACAGTTTTACACATTTGTTGCTTTTTTCTATCTCCTTTCGAGAAAACCTGTATAAAGAAAAGAGACTCTTGATATACCCTATTTTGTGAGGACCCTGAAGAAGGAAGAACTTTATAGGAATTTCTCTATTGCAAATTGGATCTACTACAAAGACTTTTTACCCTAACAGAAGACACAGTAAGATAAGAATATTGATTTGAATCAGACTCTGTGAATTTTTCTCTATTTGTAAAAATATTGCTCTCTTTACCTTGCTCTAAGCGCGGCTCTCACCACATTGTTTGTTTTGTTTTATATTGTTTCACCCCTTCCTACTTCGTAAGAGTGGGTTTGGAGTGAAAAGAGGAGTCAGTTTGGGTATCTGACCCCAGTGGTTGTTTTACTGCGATTGGGCAGCTGCGCAGGATTTCTGTTTCGTCCTTACATACATTAAATATTTACTCATTTACTAATATTCCGTACATGGCTTTAAAGTTAAGTACTTTCGAATACAAACTCTCTTCAAATTTAATAAAAAGGTATAGTATAGGGGCGCTGTGTATAAAGTAACCCTCTGTACGGTCCCAAAATACACTTATAGCAGCTCACTATAGGGGTGAGAAGTCCCCTCTAAACAGGAAAAAAAAATATATATATAATAGTAAGCGCTTAAAGTGTATCAAAATAAATTTATTAGTACAAATTTTCCAATTAATATCAAATGATATACATAAACAAATATATATATATCTCAATAGAGATCACCCAGTAAAATAAGAGGTTTGCACAAAGGATATAAGGATTGGGAAGTTCTGTGTAAACTACCAAGGGATACACATACACTATATCATTCAGGGATTTCCCCCCCCCCCCGTTCTCCCGGGTGTCAGTATTTTTATTGGTTGTATTTTTAGAATTTTTAGTATTTTTATCTTTCATTTCGTGGAATAAAGTGTGAAAAATTGTCCATTCAAAAACGGAAAGATTCTTTATTATACATGCATTTACAAGAAACCACAATGTGAGTAGATCTTTGCTATTATTTACATAAGATGACTCCTGGATAAACGGGCTGCACGAGGTTTTTTATTTCTCTTTTCCCCTCCCTTGGAACGGACCATCAATCCGGTATTGGCGATCCACACGGAGGACATAGAGGGATACCATCGGGAAATCTCGGAGAGGCGGCAGTGACCAACACGGAGGTGTCGGAGTAATCACTTTATATATGAAGTGCCTGTTGTTTGCAACAAATCAGTGAGTAGGAAATTGGAAAGATACTTTATGTCACAAAATTGATACAGTTTTACACATTTGTTGCTTTTTTCTATCTCCTTTTGATATACCCTATTTTGTGAGGACCCTGAAGAAGGAAGAACTTTATAGGGATTTCTTTATTGCAAATTGGATCTGCTACAAAGACTTTTTACCCTTACAGAAGACACAGTAAGATAAGAATACTTATTTGAGTCAGACTCTGTAAACTTTTCTTTATTTGTAAAAATATTGCTCTCTTTACCTTGCCCTAAGCGCGGCTCTCACCCCATTGTTTGTTTTATATTGTTTCACTCCTTCCTACTTCGTAAGAGTGGGTTTGGAGTGTAAAGAGGAGTCAGTCTGGGTATCTGGCCCCAGTGGATGTTCTCCTGCGATTGGGCAGCTGCGCAGGATTTCTGTCTCGTCCTTATATATCTCCACTTTTCCTTTCCTGCAGCTTAGTAAATCTGACTCTAAGAATTCTTCCCAGTCAATTTTGGGGTAGTCAGCAATGATTATGGCAAACTGTCCACCAGAACATTTCCATAATGGAAAACTGGTACCAGAGCAAATGAAGTATGCATGTTGACAACTGTTGGACCTTTAAAAGGGATGCTCCTAAGGCATAGCACAGCAGATAATCTCATGCATCAACATAATGAACGTGTTAAACTTTTATTATGTCTGTATTGTTACTGTAAACGTATTTATGTAAATTTAGATTGAGTCTCACCCATAATCCTTAAATAACAGAGTAATTCTAAAAAAAAAATTGTTTTAAATTATGAACATATGAGATGCACCTATATTAACTCTGTGTGACAAAATGTAAAGAAAACTTAGTTGACCAGTACTATTCACAAGTGCAGATGTTTCTTTGCTCTGCTTGACTGTGCCTGCTCTATCCATCAAATAAACATATTGTGCATTGTAAATATTTATTGTGAGCTCTCTGAATTTAACCCCATATTGATAATATGTCCACAATAAGAGGATACTTTTGTATTTCACTATTTATGACTGAGCAAATAAGTTTTGTCTTTCCAAAGTTGAATGACATGGCCTTATATTTTGACATATAACTATTGTACCCAGATAGGTGACTATATATTAGGGTTGCCGACTTTTGAAATCTTTAGAGAAGTGCTAAAGGCTGTCATGGGGGCGGGGCTTAATGACATGCAAATCGCATCTTTAAGCCATGCCCCTTTCCAATACTGACTTAAGTCATAGGGCCTGATCCAGAGCTACGATGTTACACTTAGCGCTGTAGCGATCAGCGTAACATCGCTGTTCTGGCCCGACACTCCCCCTTGTAGTAGCGTATTAACTCTCCCTTATGCCGGCTGAAGGCTACCCTAACTGCAGCCGGCGTAAGGGAGAGTTGATACCCTGGGACGGCGCCGTAAGTACGTTAACGCCGCCCTCCCAGCCTCATTACCCTCCCTCCCCCCGCCCCCCAGTAACGTGAGCGTAGGGATGCTGGAGGACGTCCCCTCCAGCGTCCCTACGGTGCTACTATGGACGCCCGATCTACGATTGGGCGTTTCCATAGTGACGCCGGGCAACATCTGCCCGGCGCATGCGCATTATGGCTACGGCCACCGTACTAGCGACGGCGGCCGTAGCTCTAGATCAGGCCCCCAGTGTTCCAGGGGGTGGATGGGGCTTGATGACAAAAACTACATCATCAAACCCCCCATCCATCCCTAGTAACACTAGGGATTACTATTATGAGAGGCTCCACTGCCTCTCATGCGGGAGATTTGTCGGCTCTCCCGGGATACCAGGAGAACTGCCCAAATTTCGGGAGTCTCCTGGATATTCCAGGAGAGTCGGCAACCTTGCTATATATAGCAATAATTAGTAAAAGTCTATCAAGTGTTGCTCATATTAGTGAAAGAGGAAAAACTGATTCCTACCCCTGTCATCACTCTCCAAATTTCAGGGAGATTGTGGGTGATAAGTAGGTTTTACTTTCCACACCCCTCTTAAATTATTTCCTTTTCTATTGCTTATCGTTTTCTTAGACATCCATTAAGAACTTTTAAAACTTCAACATCAGAAGCCCAACAATAGTGTAGATTAAGTCATTTTTTTTGTGTGAAAAAATATGATGTAAGGTCTATATAGTATATATATATATATATATATATATAT
>WWET01000463.1:656348-684183 GCA_011038615.1 Limnodynastes dumerilii | reverse complement strand
GAATTTACGCTCGTAGCCGCTACGTAGACGGCGTTGCACTATTACTACGCATGCGCAGTTTTGCGAATTTTCTAGGATCTTAAATATACGCTCCTAAGTGCCGCTAAAATCGTATCTCTGAATCAGGCCCATAGTGTACTGTACCTTTATACTGTAATACATCTGTGAACCTGCTTCTACCTACAATGACAGAACCAACATGTCACTGAAAGGGAATAAGGGCCAGATTTACAAATATGTGGGAAAGGAAAAGTGGCGATGTTGCCTATAACAACCAATCAGATTCTAGCTGACATTTTCTAGTATGTAATAGGAAAGTGAGAGCTACAATCTGATTGGTTGTTATGAGTAACATTTCCACTTTTTCTTTCCCGCAGCTTAGTAAATCTAGCCCTAAATGTCTGGTTTACAGCACATTAGTTACTATGGCACTTCATAATAATAACAGGTATTTTGACTTTACAGAAAATTTTGTGACTTGTTCTCTTTTTAAAATGTACAATTTTATGTCCCCGATAAAGCATGAATATGTAACTATTGCTTGTAAACACTGTCATAAACACTGAATAACTCCAAATTGCAAACAGCTACTAAAACGGTGAACTTTGCATTTACAGGCATTGAATTAATATCATGCACTGGTGTTTGTACATTAACTTGTATCTCTAGAGTGCTTCAATGATATCTGAGAGAAGAGGGAAATAATAATCATTCCCTGAGTACGCTGTCATCCTGACAACCACTTTTGTGAACACTTTTATTTTCCTTCTAGAGCCTGAACAATGATAGTGCTGCTCTCAGGCCAAACGGAACATTACGATATCTCCCCTTTATAGCAAGCTCAGCACTTCTAATAACTATGCTCCCATCACTTTCATTTGCATAAGTACAATGCTCAAGCACACGAGATGCAAAAACTAAACTTATATTACATTACAATACAACCCTCTTCTGTGTAGCTATTGCAGTAATTGCCATAGAGAAGTGTCACTTATGTTTAATGGAAAAAGTTAGCCAAAAATGTGCATATCAATTCTAGGGTCCTATTTCTTAAGTCTTAAGAGGAAGGGGAACTTAAGTTCATTTATTTACACAGTTCCTGACTCTCCCACAATTTACAGGACAAATTTCAAGAAATCTCATGGATCTGGACTTGAGGCAGTGATTTAATGCACATTATTGCCTCAAGCCCCAAGCATTACTAAGGATGGGCAGGGAATGATGACATTAAGCCACGCCCCATCCTTGGTAACCCTATGAATGACAATTTTGATTAGGCTAGGGTGGCGCCTTAGGCAGACTTTGCATAAATCACTCACACAAGCCCCGTCCCTGTGCTGCCACTTCTTGTTTCAGCAACTATTTATTAGGGTATAATACTAGAGAAATAATGGATATCTCTATCAGTCCTGTGCTTAACATGTAGGCCCTTATTCACACCTAAGAATCCGACAGGGAGGGTTCTGGTAGAAGTGTGTGGGGGGGATTTAGATTAGCCGGGGAGGGCGGGGGTGAGACGAGTAGCGGCAATGTTCATGCGGACATTGCACGGATTGTTAAGGTAGCCCTATGGCACTCCTAAGTGCCATAAGGTAGCTAAAAAGGGGGGCGGGATGGAGTAGGACAGGTGAGTTAGGTGTGGGTCTGTCCACACCTCACTTACACTGGATCTTAGAATACGGTGATGGTGTTAAGTTGTCATAGCTGGAACCAGTCTCAACGGCTGTTGAAGAGACACTTTGCTGAAACCTGGTCTGTTCCAACAGCCTGAATGGATATTATGTGCTTTTGTGGAATGATTTTCCCCATTTGACATGAGGATGGCGCTGAAGTCTTAAGTTAGGGACCTTGGGCCTGATCCAGAACAACGCATGCTTGCGAGCTAACGCTGATCGTAAGCGTAAAATCGGCAGAAAAAACGCACCGCGCATGCGCCTGGTGACAACGGGTCTGATCCAGACCTACGCCCGCCGTCGCTAGGACGGCGGGCATAAGCGTAAGATCGGCTGAAAAGCCGATCTGCGCATGCGCCGGGCAGATGTTGCCCAGCATCGCAACGGCAACGTAGCAGTGCCGTAGGGATATCCCCCAGTGTCCCTACGTTCAGGTTAGTGTTAGGTGGACGGGGGGGAGCTAGTTTAATGAGGGGGGGAAGGCGGGCTAGGCGGCCATACGCTCCTGTGCGAGGGTAGCCTTCAGCCGGCGTAAGGAAGGGGCCATCCCCCCACCCACTTCTACTAATCAGCTTCTTAGGTGTGAATCAGGGCCACTGAACGCCTTATTACAAAGCCTGTAACATGCCGGCTAAAGTTAGGGTAGCCTTCAGCTGGTGTAAGGAAGGGGTCATACGCCCGCACAGGGGGAGTGTCGGGGTAAGTGAACGCCGATAAGCTGTGCTTTAGTAAGCACAGCGCATCGGTGTAGGTCTGGATCAGGCCCAACTTCCGGTAGTAAAACTGATTTTTGTAGCGGCGATTCGGGCGTCCGTATACTTTGCGTTTTTACCGACAAAGGGGTGTGTTTATATTATGAAGTTTGCATGGACGCTGGAGTTAAGGAATATAGGCGGGGAGAGCCATTTAAATTGTACAGTATGGGCGTGCTAAGCGTCGTTTATATGTAGGGTTTGCCGAGTGTATGGAAGCTAAACTAGGTACGAGCAAAGGGAGTGCCTATTGCCGTGCATCGGTGGTACGTTTGGTGATAATACGCTACGCACACCAGCGTAGGTCTGGATCAGGCCCCTTGTGTAAGAATTCCATATATGCGAGGAGAATAGCCTTCAAAAGTTGGCTATTCCTATAGGGACACACTGGTCCAGCAATCGGGCATCAGATCTTTGAGTGCAGCAGGATCAGAACTGGATCTCTTGGATGTGACCGGCTTTTGAGTAAAACTAGGAATATTCAAAAAGTTTCATAAAAGGTGTATAAGATAATAGTAAAAAGTTGGGTGTAGTTTGCTACTTTGATGATCTGAATTGCAACACCTACCGGCAATTTCCTGCTCAGCAGTGTTAGTCTTGTGACTTCTGGGGCTATGAAGATTCCAACACCAGCAGATAAGTTTTCATCCAAACCCTAACTATCCTGATCCTGCAACCTAACCTTAACCCCACCCCTAACCCTAACCCTTCATTTCCCGCAGCCTAACTCTTACCATCCCCTATCTGTACCCCAAACCCAAACCTTCCCCTTCTGGCACCCTACCCCTAACTTTCATCACTCACTAGCCTAACCATAACCTTTCCCTTCTCTGTAGCCTAACTCTAACCTTCCTCTCTTCGCAGCCTAAGAAGCTTCCCCTTCTAGAGGCCTAACACCAAGGACATGTGGAAAATGGGAACATCCAACATAGTACCCATTCTATATAGAAATATTCTTTATTAAAAGTGTCGGCACTGATACAGGTGACATTAAACTATCGGCTGTGTCCGTGTCAAAAAAGCGAATGCCACACCAGAAACCGCTCCCCCAAAACTTAATTTGTAGTCTAAAAGGCCTTCTACAAAGGACCCGGCAAAATCACTTAGCAATCGAAGCAGCCAGGACTACTTGAGCAGCTACATCAGTTGCTAAGCAACATGATCGCGTCTTTTACCAAAAGTCAGACAGACTTTCTGCAGAGGATGTGGAAGCATCACTTACTAAATGAAGCAGTCACACAGGTTCTCCTGAGTATTTGTATGACCAAATTAGTTTTTAGGTGGCACAAGGGCATCTTTTGCCAGTCTGAAGCAGGTTTTCTCCAAAGGAAGCAGCCAAATGACTTGGCGACAAATGTGGTAGGCAAAGGCACAAATCAGGGGTAAGACTAGGCATATGCCCAAACTCTGCCTACTGCTAGACAGTTGCCACAGGCTTGTTGTAATACTACTTGGTGTAATACTAGATATTTTAGTAAATGCACCCCTAAAGTGGTTTCACATTTTTAAGTGCGTAACACTCTTTAGCTGGGATTCTTACCTAATACTATAAACAGACTTCCATACGCAAGGCATAAGTGGTAGCAATATCACCACAATTTATTTATTAACAGGATTTTATATCGTGCCATCTGATTACATAGCATTTTACATTCATATCAGTCCCTGCCCCATTGGAGCTACATACTAAGGTCTCTAACACACACACACACACACACAGTAGGGTTAATTTATTCAGCAGCCAATTTTTGCATGTTTTTGGAGTGAGGGTGGAAACCGGAGAACCCAGAGGAATCCCACATAGACACAGGGAGAACATACAAACTCCACACAGATAATGCGGTAGTCTGGGAATTAAACTCATGACCTCAGCGCTGGGAGACACAAGTGCTACTCACTGAGCCACTGCACAATGACACGCAGCTGACCAATGCTGTGCTCCGGAAGATTAGAGCCATCCCACATGGGGTTGGGTCCACTTCCCATGCGTAGGAGATATGCATAGGGGGTGGGCAGAGCCATATAAATTGTACAGTAAGGGTTTGGATAAGACCTTACGTACAATGCAATATTCCACATGGAAACCTTTCTTATGATAGAGTCCCTGCTGGCGAATACACAATCCGCACACAGGAGAGTAAGGGGAGTGTCCTGCTCCCCTTCATGCGGAGTTGTGGATCACCAATTCCGTAGGATAGCCTCTACAGAGAAGGCTACCATGCAGAATCTATGGGTAAGTATGAATCGGGTACTTTATCAGTAGGGTTTAGTAAACCACTCCCCCTGCAATAAACATGGTTTAGCCCAGGAGTAACTAATTTCAAGCACTTACTTATGTCTGGATCCAGCCCCAAAGCACTAGGTTCTATTTATGATATTACATTGTAAAACTCCTATGTAAGCTTAACATTGCTATAATACAAATATATTACATCCAGAGGAGCACATAAAAACTACAAACAAATCTATATAAAATGCTTGAAACAATAACTTTTGTATGTGCTCTTTACGCTATTCCATTACAGAACTGGATCCCCCAGATCCAGAGTTATGCAATGGAGTGCTTTCAGGCGGCGTGATGGGATGGGTAGTGTAATGCGAATTTGAGTGGTGGGAGTTACGGTAAAGGCTGAGCTTTAACCCTTACATGCAATCCTAACTTCCGCAACAGCGCCATTTTAAGCAATGGTCATGTGACCAAGTGTCCTTCCCATCGCTGGCGTGGGAGTTAGGATCTCATAGTGTTTTAATCTCAGAGCTCTGCTACCTTTACGTTTGGAGCTCCAGGTACACAGCAGTAGTAAGGGTCTGGACCCTGCCCTATGCATTGGACCATGAATTGGTTCCTTGATTTATTTACTGCTTATAAATGATCATACAGGTATATTATAGCAAACGGATAGGGACTCACCTACAGGAGGTGCCTTGACGCTGGGCAGGTGAGCTTAACCAAATATAGCTATATTGTGAACTAAACCTCCTTTTTATGTATATGCTGACACATAGGGCCTGATCCAGAGCTACGATGGCAAGCGAGCGTACGACGAGCGAGAGGGTCAGAAAGGTAATGGCGCAAGGTTTGTGGTTTGCCTAGGAATTGAAGAGCAATATGTCTGTTGAGTACCAACCCAGGAGTGCGAGGAGTCCGGTCCTTAACGGGCGGGTCCCGTAGGTATGCCACCTTCCAGGTTCCGGGGTGTGCATTATGATTGGGTTCGGTGGGTATGACCGATTTGCTCAAAGCGCCATGGTTTATATTTTGTATAGGTTAATTTAGATAAGTAAGTTTAGATTAGGTTAAGTAAGAGCTGAACCCTCTCCAACTGCTACTTGGGCCACCATTCATTGTTGGATGACACAGGTATTTAGTTGTCATACCAATTCGGCCCAATTGATTTAGTTAATAAACCATGTTCCCATTTTAAATGCAGCCATATGTGTCCGTGTATTTATTTCGGTAAGGTGTGCGTGCTGACTGGTGTATGGATGAGTACTCCGCCGTTTGCCTTTTAATGTATATGCTGACACATAGTGTTATATAATGTTTGTATGGGGCACTGGTCCTATCTTTTGTTCCTTGTAGGTATATTATTTGAATTTTCTTTATTAATGTAGGCATAAAATAAACTTTACGTTTCAATATCCGTATTCTTGAAATTAATAAAAACATTCTTTAGTCCAGTTGTTGGCTTTCCCAAAGCATTTAAGTTAAATAAAATCCTTATAGTTTAATACTGAATGATAATGATCTGTGAGAATGCATTGGATTGGGTGTACATGGATTGATAACAAGGTTGACACAATTAAAGAAAGTGAAAACACATGGAGCATTGTAGCGTTAAATGAAAGCATGTCTCATGCTATGATAGAAGACACAGGCTTTATCTATGAGAGCACACGCTGATAAAGACTAAAGACCTGTTTGTGTTGAGCAGATATAGCTCATTGGTGATAGAAATGAATTCTCTGTCAGTTTAATGTATATGCCTCGATTATCTGTATTATTGTATGCAGCTATAGGATAGAGGAAAATAATCCAAATAAATTAGATATCAACATGTTTAGCTAAACAGCAGGACATTAACTCTGGCTGCACACTACATCATTTTCCCCTGATTATCATGCTGATCACATGATAAACCTGTATTTGGAACAATATCGTATTAGTGGGTATGATCCCATGATCATGCTTTAAAAGAAGCAAGGCCCCATAGGGCCGCAGTGATATAAACGGCAGGCAGGGGAGTAGAATATATCAGCCAGTATTTGGCGCATGGGGGATGTTTGGGGGGAGGGTGATGGGACCAGTCTGGCAACAAACACAGCCTGGGAGCGTTGCGAGGACACCATACTGGGAGTGGTGGGGTCTTATTATAATCTGTCACCTTCCAGGTGCTGGGTGGCAGTGCGATCGGGTAAGATGTTAGTGTTCTTACTGGAATACCAGTCTCGAGGGGGCACCTTTGGTCAATAGATCTTGTTCACAATTTGGCGCATGGGGGATGTTTGGGGGGAGGGTGATGGGACCAGTCTGGCAACAAACACAGCCTGGGAGCGTTGCGAGGACACCATACTGGGAGTGGTGGGGTCTTATTAGAATCTGTCACCTTCCAGGTGCTGGGGTGGCAGTGCGATCGGGTAAGATGATAGTGTTCTTACTGCAATACCAGTCTCAAGGGGGCGCTTTGGTCAATAGACCTTGTTCACACTTGTGAGGGGTATTGTTTGATGGTTGGGTGGAGTTAGGCTGAACTGCTTTTGAACATCTGCTTTTGGGCCACCTATCACCATCTAAATTTGATAATTCGATTCACAATTCCAATTGGCCCTAATTAATAAAACCATGTACCCATGTAACAATGTCGTTCCAATTTTGAAGTGTGTGCGAACGTCTGTCCAGATTCTGTATCTGCTTCCTGCAATAGAGATGTAATTGTGTATGTCCGTATTAAATCTACGATGTCACAACTCTTCCAGCGGAGGGTTATGGGAGAGAAAACCTGTGTATGATACGCATGAATCAGCAAACTCATGAGGACTTTAAACCTTTGGTAAAATGAATAATTATGTTACATCATGTTGAGATTTGTGTAGTGTGTGCCCAGCTTAAGTCATTTTCACCTCTGCCTCTTATGCGCCATAGCACCATTACAGTTCATTATACCAAAGCACACGATACGACCTTCCGATATACCGATGGCACAGTGTATACTTCTTTTCTTCTGTCTTCATTCTTCTGTCTTCCATCTGCTATACTGGCTGTGTGTATGCAGATTATTCCTCTAGGACCGGATTCTCAACACCGTATTTTTTAACTTACGTTTCTTGTTATTCGTTTATAGCTACTATGCATCATAACTATAAATAATAGATAAATAGGGTTAAGAGGCTAGCGCCACTGGAACGCTTCAGTAATGTTGGCAATAAATACAGGGCCGTATGCAGACTCCCGGACGTATAACATACACTGTATAACATATCTTTAAGACAGCATATACGCAATGACCGCATATGGAAAAGATACATAGTCAGGAGTCTGCATACGGCCTCTATTTATTGCTAACATTACTGAAGCGTTCCGGTGGCGCTAGCCCCTTAACCCTATTTATCTATTATTTATTGTTTCTCTCTGTGGGGAACTTGGTGAACCCCTGGGAAAAGGAACCTGCAGCCTGATTTAATAGCGCAATACTGTTCCTCATTAATTATGTAGCATGTGTAATAACTATTTTACACTATCTACGTAGCGTTTCGTTATGTAGATTGTGTCTGGGTCATTTTGAAAAACCCACACCCATGTTGAGCACATCTCGCCTCGCCTCGGAAACATTGGCTCGCACACATGCAAAACGCTGTTGTTTTCTGCTCCTTGAGAGCGAATAATTCACATTTTGCATAAGTCTGGATCTGGTCCTAATTATCAGAATATTCCTGAGTGGCCCGTTACTGTGTAAAAATAAGGGTAATAAATAAATAAAAAGACTATAAGAGCTTGTTAGAGCCGCTCTGTATTAGTTAGTAGTTTTTCCTCCCTGAGTGGGGTTTACTGCTTTCCCTCGTGCACCACACTCATATTAACTTTCATTATGTCTCAATGAAAATATATTTTGATTATTCCAAGCAGATACAAATTTCTTGTTTGTTTAGAGAAAGCACCAACTCATTAAAACTGCCGGAATTTACATTCCTCTATTTGTTATTTATAATGACGGCTAGGCTCTGTGATTTTAGGAGACTTCAGGGAACATTTCAATAATGAAGCAACGATAACTGCTGTTAAAGGCACCGGAGATCGCTATCTCAAAGCTATGCTACTATACTGCTTCACTGTCAATTAGCACAATGGTAATGTTCTTTTTGGCACTTAATAAAATGCAGAAGACTAACTGTGGTTCTCAGTAATGTTAACTAGTGTTTGTTCTGACTAGAGCTACAGAACCGTATTCACACTTAAGAGTGAGTTAGGTGCGGACAACACCCCATCTAGCTCACCCGCACTGCCCCTAACCTGTCCCTCGGTTTTAGGAACCTTTTAAGTGCCATAGCGCATCTATAAATAACAGTGCGCATTTTCCTACTTAAGAAGTAAAATACGCACTGAGAATACCTCCCCCCACACTCTACGGCTAATCTAAATCCCTCCCTCCTCCTACTTCTAACTATACACTCCCTGAGACGGCATTAGCACACCTCCTTCTGCCTAAAGTACTCAGTGCGGGCTTTAAAGACCGCATGGAGGCAATCTACGTTCCTAACTGGTACGTAGATTGCGTAAATGACCTACTACGCATGCGTAGCAGGTCATTTCGCGAAATTCCACACTTAAGAAGCCGGAGCTTCTTAAGTATGAATCTAGCCTATAGTCCCTATGAACCAGCATCCTCAATGGGTCAGCCAACCAACGTAAGCCAGTAAACAAAGGGGCGATTTAACTGCAAAAGGAGGGCAGATTTTTACCTCAAATTACACCTTCTATCCATTAACGGCCCCTTGGGTTAACTTCTTTCATGCCATAGGGTGCTCTATATATTTGGATCTCTCTTCTTTCAGCTCTGTCTCTACATTTACCTGCCGTGTTCCAGAGCTGCCTTTTCCAGTCACACTGCACGATAGTGGGTCCAATCCTCCAGATGGGACCGATTATCACACAACATATGTACCGTTAGTTGTTGTTGCACTGATCATTGCAACGTGTGGTTGTTTGCATTGCTTCCTGGTCTCTCCAGCTGGACCTGCAACCAGTTAACACCTTTGTCAGTCAGGAGTTGATTGGCTGGAGCTGGGTCTAGCTCTGGAGTGGGCTTTCCCTCAGTATTTAGAATAAGCATTCTCTCTCTTTCTCTGCAGACTTCTGTGCTTCTGTGCTAAAGCTTAGTATGGGATCTGGATGTCAGATCAGTATCACCCATGGGGTTTTATACTGGGTCTGTGGCCCTGTGTTCTGAGGGGTGGCCCGCCAACAATATCACTCTGTCCTTTTCACTAATCGCCAAATGGCAGAGTGCCCACTCTCATGCTATCCAGCCAGGCCCATCTTAACGTAATAATGACACAGAAACAATTGCCACGTTTAAAAAAGGGACCATGTTTTTTTTTATTGGGGTTAAAATAGAAACTAGATAAGTTTGTCATCCAGAAGTGAATAGGTGGCCCAATAGCAGCCTTGAAGCAAACTTCAAACCAAAGTGGTCAACCTCCTTTGACTCAGCGTCCCCTGACCGACCTTACAGAAAGAACACTCGACCCGCTTTCAACTGCTCACCCCACCACCTGGAAGGTGGAAAACCTAAGGACCCAACGCCTTGGGTTATCCTCGCATCATGGGTTGTGTTGTTGTCAGACCAGTTCCCCTTTTTCCCAATCCCCCAAGCACCAAAGCATCTTTGCTGACCCCCCTCCCCCACACTGCTACTGCCCAAGCATCCACCGGCTAGAAAAAAAAGGTTAAAAAACAATACTACTAAACTTTAAGGGAGGGAGGGATATTCTTTGACAAAAAGAGCTGACTTCTAACCCACTAACTCTTAAGTAACCCCACCCTAACCCTTACACTAGCCCTTCCCAAGATTCTGTCAACAACCTAAACATTAACCCTGTCCTTCTGATGAGGAGTGGAACCCTTGCCTGCCGTTTATGTCCCTGCAGCCCTATGGGGTCCTGGTATCAAGTCCCTACGTCAGCAATTTCCAAAGTGTGTGTAGCGAGTCTAGGGCAGGCCCTAGAAGGTAAATCGCAGGGAGAGGCTGTGCTATATACTGTCAGCATAGCACAGAGTCTCTCAATGCCTCAACACCTGACTCTGGAGTTACAGAAGAGCTGCAGGGAGAAAGGCTGTATCCTCCTCTCTCCCTGTAACTTCTCTTTAAGTCCAGAGCCAGCCAGTACAAAGGAGATGCAGGGAGAACAGATGTGCTACACTGACACCATAGCACAGCCTCCCTCTCTGTAATTCTCATGCACTGACATACCCTGGACTTACAGAAGAGCTTAAGGGAGAAAGGCAGACACCCCCACCTCTATATCTATTAATATCCTATAAGAGAAGTTCACATGCTAAGACTGACAGCTGTCTCTGTCCATCCTCCTCATCTGTCCCAGTGTCTGCCTCTCTGTTCATCCCTCTATCTATATATCTTACACCCTTAATGTCTATATGATGTGCAGAGAATGTGAACAGATTAGAATTGGTAAATGGAACCTGACCTAACTGGTTACTCATTATCTTCCTGATTCCAGTAAATAAATCAATTTGCACTCAGGGGGGATGATTCAGAGTTTTAGCGGATGCGTAAGTCACAACAGCTAAAATGTGCTATTCAGAGGTGCGTGTTTCAGTAGAAACATGCACCTCTGAATTGACCGTATTTAAAAAAAAAAAATGGCTCCGACCGCACGGCTTATTTTCATTTGTAATAGAAAAAAAATAACCCCTTCCCCCGCTACCCCCTCCGTCGCAACCTGCAAGCGCTGAATATAAATAAATAAAGAACGGCCCGGCCGGGCATGCTGCCGCAAGTAGAACTACTGGTGCAAGCATGCCCATGAATGACAAGACATGCTTGCTCTAGTAGAACTACTATCGGCAGCATGCCTTGCCCCATAAAGCGTTACACGTCCCAAGTGCCCCCCAATAATGATAAATAATAAGAGAATGCAAATACCCCGTCCCTTTCATTTAAAAAAATTACAGTGCCCACGTAAAAAAAAACAAAAAAACGCGACGTGCCCCTTAGAAATAAACCAGAAATTAAAAAAGCCATGTCCTTGTCCCCTTATTTAAAAAAATAAAAAGTGCCCAAATACTTTAAATAATATAAACATCACCATGTGCCCCTTAAAAATAAATAATAAAAAATTGCCCAAAAAATGCCCACACAAATTTAAAAAATAGCATAATTACCTGGTCTGATGGGGGTCCAGTCTTGTAAGCTTTTAATCCAGAGGGGGAAGTCTTGGCAAATAAAAAAGCCCTATACGGACGACGCATACTATGTCCTGAAAGCAGGACATCCCGGCGCTATTGACGACAGGTCGACTGGCATTGGGGTATATATATACCCTCTGCCAGCCTGAGAAATTTCCAGTCTCACAATGGAAATCAGTATTTCCCACGCAGCGTATTTAAATAAAAGCGACTCTTTTCCCATTTAAATATTCCTCCACAGGCGCAGCCCGGTCGGATGCGGACACAGTCGGATGCTGTGCGTGCTCCCGTTCTGGGTATGCGCAGTGGGCATTTTGGGTGCGCTTCTGTCCGAAAAATAGACGGATGCGCAGCTCTGAATCAGCCCCATGTTCTTTTTATTGAGGATCACACTTCATACCAGTGTACAAGTGGGATTAAAGGTCTGATAGGTATAAGGAGACATCAGAGAATGCTTTAGTGTAAGATGAAAAGAGAAAATTACGAGAACGGTTACCAGGGCGCGGAGTCTTTGCTATCAGGTGGTGTTCACCGGGGCCTCTAATGGTGGGGATGGCTGCGCCCCAATAACAGGTCACGGCCCCCAGAACCGAACTCATAGAAGGGAGGAAATAGGAAAAAGACCACAGAGGAGCAGGTAGAGCAGTAAGCGGAAATAGACAAAGCCAGAAGGAACTGACTTGTGACGGACAACACGAAACACAGAACCAAAACAATGGACTGAGGGGGATCACAAGGACTGACTGGACTGACTGGACTCACAAGGTCACACACTCATGCAGTCACACAGCGGAACCCCAGAGGGGTGACAAATACAAGCAAACAGGGGAGAGCAAGGGTTTAACGCAGAGAGATGACAGCAAGGAGAGAGAGAGGGAGAGGAACACAATAGGTTAAGGGTAAGGCACAGGCAGGGGTGTAGGAATGAAAATTTTCATAGGGGGGCAAAAGGCCAAGGACTACTGAAGCCCCTTTTTCATGAGGTGCTCCAGATCCTGACCCCTGCATGCTTTACGTGCATACATGGGTCCGTAGTTACGTAGCCATAGTGGGAAGTGCATGCCCTCCTGCTCTCCCCTGTCCAGATAGCTACCTTAACTTTTACGACTTCATCTGCAGGCCATATGGCCTATTCGTAACTGGGCTTTCCCCGCCCCCTCATTAAACCGTCCACAATGGTTCAATGGGAAGTACTGCTTCCCAGTCTCCTGTGTCTGCTTAATCTTACTGCAAATTGTGATAGCAAAATGAGCGGGGAGTCTAAGAATGAAAGATAAAAGTTTTGTAATAAGAAAATGTACAGAACAAACATGAAGACAACTTTATTTTTGGTAAACAGAAGTGGCAACAGTTGACGAGTTCAAATAAAGCTTTTATCGCTTCATACATCCTCATTCACCTTTGTGCAGAAGTTTTTGGGAGGGCAAAACACATTTTTTGCCCCCCCCCCAACAAAATTCATGGGGGGGCAACTGCCCCCTCTTCCCCCCTGGTTCCTACACCCCTGGGTACAGGGCAGGAAAGGAGGGTCACTCAAAAAGCAAGGCAAAATGTAGTGAGAGAGCAAGGAGAAAAGAGGACAAGGGACTGGAACAAGGCAGAGAGAGAGAGCAAGGGACAAGGCAAAAATGGCAAGGCAAAAGGCTATGGCACACGTGCAGGACGTTATAACCAGCGAGGAAACAGAGGATCAGCTGGCTATTTACAGGGAGACTGGCCAATCACATTGCAGTGACTGGACCAGCCCCCTACACGGATAGTAGAGCGTCCTGGCTGTGATACAATCAGCCGGGACCAAAGACAGCTGCACGCGCCGAAGACGCACGTAGGGAGTACGTCATGTAACCTGAACCACCAATGGCGTGGCGAGGATCCTGGTTGCTAGGCAACAATCTAGATCACACATTTCGAGCCGCCGTGCGAGCGTGGCGGGTCGTGACATTTAGAAGCCAGAATATTTCTGTCCTGATCTAAATACTTTTTTTTTTATTGTTTTGACCCAGCTACTTAGAAATGCGACTGTGCAGTAATGATTTTAGTTTATACATTATGTGACAGATCCAGACCTACGTTCACTTTACATTTCGACGCATTGCGTATTTGCGTCCATAAATACTATGCACTCCCCTCGGTCGTACGTATTTTTTCCATTTTACGCTTACCAAACCCTACCTTAACTTTTCAAAGCGTAACTGCTGTCGCCCGTAATGGCTGCACGTACTTACGCGCCTAAACACGCCCATGCTGTACGATTTAAATGCCTCACCCCGCCTCCGAAGCGTAATTGCGGGTGTCGTATGGCTGCCACGCCCCTTCGTCCGTAGTTACGCTGATGATGGTAGGCTCGTAAGTACATTCAGAGTTTCTGGTTGTAACATCTGCAGCGCACATGCGCAGAACATGCAAAACTGCGTTTCGGTAGCGGTCGTAGCTCTGGATCCGACCCTATGTCTCTGGAATGATACAATGGTAGAGAGTAGACATTTGTTTTATTGCAGTTTAGGGAAGCAGGATTTGCGTGTAAGAGTAAGAGGGATGGATCATATCCCCCACTGTTTCCATCTGAATCCAATTTGTATTCAAGCAGTGGGAGACAAATAAACGTTTAAGCATCCCAGACATCCCTTCTTAGTTTCTCTAAAACATTTTATTGTTATAAAAGTGAAGATTGAAATAAATAGAGAGCAGCAGTCATTTTACCAATATGTTATTGAAAAATGAATTAGAATTTAAAAAAATAAAAACAAAAACAAAAAAAACAACCCTCTATTTAATACGAGGTCTGGATTTAGGGGCCAATACTGGGTTAAGTCCGACAGGTAAATTACGTACAGTACGTATGTAATTCCCCTGTCTGGAAGGTTGTGCGCATGCGCATAACCTACTTACGACTCCATAAGGGTCGACATATGTCTCTCCCTTTACGAGTGTCGTATCTCCACCGTCATGGCGGAGATAGACATGGTAATAAGTGGACGACGTGAGGGAAGCCCCGTTACGACCAGGTATGCAGCCATTATGCCACATATGTAAAAGTTAAGGGTTTAGGCCATTCCCAGGCACACCATGACCCCCCAATATCCATCAACATCATAAAACTGGTACAGAGTAGGAAAATCAAAAAATAACAGGTGGAAAGTTCCACCTCGGCAAAACGATGATGAATTTCTGGGGGAATCTAATAAATTTTAATCTTTGCGTGAAGGGAGAATACTTTGATTCTGCTTATTGCACACAGACACTGACAGCCATTTTTATTGAGTTGCCCTTTTAGGTTGATATTAATGGCCCTGATTAAGATCTCTGTGGGACTCCTTGTAAGCGCGGAGGAGGGGAGTTCATGCTCCTGTCACTCGCCTTCTTCTTACAGAGTTCTGGACACTTAGGTGTCCAGAAACCTACCTTAAATTTACCACATGGATTTGTGTCCACATGGATGGAGATTCGTGTGGAACTGCTTTTCTCCACCTTTGGCTCCTCGTTACCATGCCTTACCCCGCCTGTGTGGCAAGGTTTCAGCGTGCGGATTTAAAGAGCCAGCCCATTCCACGGAAGTTTTTCCATACGTAACTCTGGCGCACTCATACACCGATGGTACTTGTTAAGAGAACTTATTCAAGAGACCTGCGTAAGTCCCCTTAAGCACACATTTCTGAATCAGGTCCAATGTTTTCATTTTCTGCCCTGATTCATTGACTCCCATAACAGCCACAGTCAGATAGCACAGAATTCTGTGAGCAGAGAGGTTTTGAAATTCCATTTTGAGCTCTGCCTGCTCTATGCATTATATTATCCTATACTTCTCTGCCTTTACTTGTCATGCTGAGGTCTTTGAGCCTCCCCCTGGAAGTCATTATATAATGGTAAGAGATAATGGAAGTCATTAGATAATGGTAAAAGGAAGGACAGGTAAGAAAGTGATTTCATGATACAGGTCCGGATTCACAGTTAGATTGTTTTCGTCTTACGTATGTTGTTTTAAGAATTGAGCTACTACACATGTGTACTAGCTTATTTACGCTATCTACGTACCATTTCTGTACGTAGATTGCGTAAGTGCGGTCTTTAGACCGTAGTAGCTCAATTCTTAAAACAACATACGGAAGACGAAAACTATGTAACTGTGAATCCGGACCACAGACTTTAAACCTTCTTATGTTATTTAGAAAATCAAACAAAAAAGAACATCCTACGTGGGATTTATGCTGGTGAAATGGTAATTAAACTGAATACCTCAATCAAACCAGAAATAAAGATGTCAAAGTTTGCATCTCATCTTGGACTCTAAGAAAAAGCTTGTAAATTGCAACTAGATGTTTGTGTATTTAAGTACCGCTCAGAAAATACTGATTGTGATCAGTGTATTCACTGGCATTCTCCTGATGTTGAACAAGTTTGAAGAGGATGTGAATTCCTATGTGCTGTCACTTTGAATGAAAGCTTACTAATTTACCTGACTTTCATTTATTTCAGGAAACCGCTTAAGAGCTATATAGAAGAAAACTGACAGAAAGGCTTATTCACAAAGTGCAGCTGCCACAATTTATTCAGGCTGTACTATGCTTGATTTATGGAAGGCTAAATTATGACACGTTATAGAATATTGTCTACAGGGATGTGTTCAGAGTACAACAGAAGATCAAATTAGCATAACTTTAAGAGGTTATTATCTGCAACATGGAACAGGTGAAATGTTTCACATAGACTCTGTCCAGCATATATTTAGCTAAATAGGAAGATGGCAATAAAGCTGTCAAAGTTTGACTGAAAATCCACAGATGCTTTTAAAGACTCTGGATTGCTGCATTGAAGTAAAGCATTAAGGACTTTTTTCCTTGGGTTTGCATATGCTGGCATTTAAACCTATACCAGGGTTGCCAACTTTTGCCAGTTTCCCTCCAGGAGATCACTAAGGGAAGATAGCAATGCATGCAGGAGACATGGCTTAATAATGCAATTTATGCAAATTGCGTTATAAGCCCCGCCTCCTGACAAATACTCACCCATTTTTAGTTGAAATAGGGATCGGGACGGGGCATGATGGCGCAAATTGCATCATTAAGTCCCTTCCTGTCCCTAGCAACACTAGTATACTAGTGTTGCTAGGCAGGGGGGCCATGAAACCACGGGCTTCAATTCACTTGCGGAAGATTTGCGGGATACCGGGAGAACTGCCCAAATTTCGGGAGTCTCCAGGACATTCCGGGAGAGTCGGCAACCCCGACCCTAGACCCTATTTACTCTCAATTTAGTTTGAGATTTAGGATATCCTTATATTTAACCCAAGCATGTTTATGCTGTTCTTCTGTGTTAGCCTCAACCACCTCAGATGGGAGAATATTCCACTTATCTATCACCCTTTCAGTGAAGTAATTTTTCCGCACATTTCCTTTGAATCTACCACCCTCCAGTTTATATTCATGCCCTCGTGTTCTATTACACCTTTTCTTTTGAAAAATGGTACCCTCCTCTAGCCGGTCACAACCCTTGATGTATTTGAAAGCTGCTATCATGTCCCCCCTCTCCCTTCTCTGCTCCAAGCTATACATGTTTACTTCCTCTAGCCTTTCTTGGTATGATTTGTGACACAGGCCATACACCATTTTAGTCTCTAATGTATTTGGGTCGTATGCAGAGCTCCGGGCGTGTATACGCAATCTACGTTGCAAAAAAGAAACGTACATGGCGTTACAAAATTACTGCGCATGTGCAGTAACGAATATCAGAAAACTCCGGGCGCATATGTAATGCGCCCGGAGCTCTGCATACGGCCCTTTATGTCTTTCTGGAGATATGGCCTCCAGAACTGAACACAGTATAATTCCTCTCCCTATGCAACCAAG
Source organism: Limnodynastes dumerilii (assembly GCA_011038615.1). Taxonomy (NCBI): domain Eukaryota; kingdom Metazoa; phylum Chordata; class Amphibia; order Anura; family Limnodynastidae; genus Limnodynastes; species Limnodynastes dumerilii. Next base: position 666,491 of record WWET01000463.1, on the reverse strand, counting down.
CATCTGACTTACCTTTCTCATTGCTTTGTCATGGTCGGTGGGCATATGTTATTAAGCCCTTTTGTACAATTCAGTATTCCATAAGCACAAAGAAGTATGTGCCCTGATCTTCTGCGTGTGTAGTCATGGATAGGTATGTATGGAATATGCTATTGATTCTGGATCAAGTCCCTCAAATCCAGTTCTAGATCAACATAACAGCATTTGTCTAGAGCTCTAGATCTAGATAATTTTTTCCCAACCTCGGTCCTCAAGGACCACTAACAGACCATTTATTTTCCAGGTGTGTTCATAACTGACTGACTTTTTTTTAAATGCTCCACAGGTGGTAATCATTGATTAAAATATTGTGATGAAAGTACTTGAGGTCAGCAGATGAGAGAGTGTTGCTGAGGACAATGGACAACTGGTATCTGATCATTCCTACTGTAGATGCTGATTTTCTTGAAGACTCGAGTTGAGATCCTTACCTAGCTGACCTACAGCCCCATCACACATGTAGCAATAAAGTTTTTAAACCCCATCTCCAATGTGGATTAAACGCAAAGTACTACACTTTTAATGTCTCTGACCTTCCCATGTGCTCAGAAAGTGTTATAGTTGAATTTTACCACTTGTAAATATATAACACATATCGGTTTGTAATGGTTTTCACTCATCCTCTCGCTCTTATGGAACCATGAGTGCCTTAAGATTTTCATCACATAAAATGAAGATCACACACGAATCAGGATTGTACTTATGGGCCAAACCCAGCCTTTACTGTACAATTTAAATCCTTGCCCCCTACCACTCTCAGCACGCAACCCTCCCTCTTTTTGCCCCACTGACGGAAAGGCTTTCAGTATGGAAGTCTGGTTCCTGAGGATCCATATTCTCGCTGAAAGCCTCATGAGTGCAAATGCATGTTCCTAAAATGCAGGGTTTTTTAAATTAATTCTGGATCCAGGTCTATGTTCTCACAAGGGGTGTGGGTTTACGCTGAAAACAGCCCCATTTCAAAAAGGCCGTTCTCTCCAAGTCAGTTTGGGAAGCAAGCAATCGATCCCTGGAGCCCTGAAGACGGAGATCTGAAAGGTAATTATAAATTTTACCCCAACCCATTTCTATAACCCTAACCCTCCCTTCCCCAGAGCCTAACCTAACCCTAACTTTCCAGCAGCCTGACTTTAACCCTTCCTTCCCCGCAGCCTGCCCCAAGACTCCTCTCCTCTCCCCGTAGCCTAACCCTAAGACCCCCCTTCCCGCAACCTAACCCTAAGTCTCCCATTCCAGCAGCCTAAACCTGGACTCCACTCTGCAGCCAGACCCTAACCCTAACCTTTCCTTCCCCAGATCCAAACTCTAACCCCCCCCCCTAACCCTTAAAGTCCCCGGAGAGATTACTCACCTCTCCAGTGTGGTCTGAGGTGGGCAGCAAGTGTGACAGGTCCAGCAAGCGGTGGGTTCCGAAAAAGAATGGTTAAGTATGTCGATCAGCACACTTACCCATTCCAAAAATAAAAAAATTCGTCTGTTTTCATTTCTCAATCTTGCCCTAAATGTATGCGTTATTTGATAACTATTTGATTTACTTTTAATAGTTCAAAAGTTTTCAAAGATATTCCCATACAAACATTAACTAAGTGGCAAGACTTTTTTTTTTTTTTACCTAAAGTCAACTTTTTCAATCACCATCTTTTGTTTTGTGGAAGCTAAAGTACATTTGTATTAAGTGGGATGATTGTATACAATTACAAACCATCATTATCTGTATTGAAAGTAGTAATTGTCGTAGCAGTAATTTCTGCTAGATTTTGTACTGTAAATAGTAATTTGTATTATAACATGTATGAGCTGAAAATACTTGCGTGAATGAGAAAAATATAAATTATTTTTCTTTCTGATAGCTGTAAAGCACTATATAATTAAACTGAATAATCAGAGAAAAAAGCAGAACAATCTATAATGATTTTTAGAGAAAGAAAAAAGTTTTTTTGAGATGATCAGAAATGGATAAATATATTCATGCAAGTTATTAAAACAAAGGGTTTATGTTTGCTAATTTATTTCCTATTGCACCTGTGTCCTAACGGATGCAGTCTCTGGTCCGATGACCCGCTTTGCGAAATAGAGAAAGTTACTTTTTGGCTGTCTCTATTTCGAATAGGGGGCCATTTTAGAATTTTTTTTTTGAACGGGAGAGTGTGCTGATCGCCATACTCACCTATTCATTTTCGCAGACCCGCCGGATGACAGCTAAGGAGAGGTGAGTAACCTCTCGGGGGCATTTTAGTGTTGCCTCTCTGTGGCATGTTAGTATTAGGGGGGGGGTTAGGGTTAGGAGCTTAGGAAGGAAGGATTAGGGTTAGGACCATAGAAGGTGAGGGTTAGGGTCAGGCTTCGTGGAGAGGGGTCTTAGGGTCAAGCTATAGAGAAGAGAGTATTAGGGTCAGGCTAGGGAGACGGGAGGGTTAGGGTCAGGCTGCGGGGAAGGGAGAGTTAGGGTTAGAATTAAGGGAAGAGTTGGGATTAGTTTAACCACTCATCTTTCTGAGCACCATGTTTGGTACTCCGGGGATCAATTGCTATGCCTCTTAGCGACCGGTCATGATGTCATTAACCTTTTGTATGTAAAATGAATATAAGCAAATGCTGTACCATGCTGTAGTTAGAGGGTTTTGTACAGAAATCTTTGACGTATCTGCTCTTGCACTGTTGGTTTGGTATCCTGTATCTTGGCTGTATTTTTGCTGTTATTCTTGGAGTCATTTTTCTTCTTTCTACATTGGAATACAACTTCTGACTGAAAAATCATTTAGTTAAGGTTCGCGGATTTACGCAGGATTTAAAAAATGCAAAACGTGCGCAAATTGTTTGCATTTGCGAACGGATTTAATATACATATCAGACCTGTGTTGCATCCTCATTCTTATCATTTTCGTGTTACCCTGTCTGACCTTTTTTCATCATGTTTGTCAAGTCTGTTACCTTTGCTATACGTCTGATGCTGTATTTCAGTACAATGGGCTGGATCCAGACTTAAGTAAGTGCTTGAAATTAGTTACTCCTGGGCTAAACCATGTTGATTGCAGGGGAGTCATATTTCATCTGTTGCAAACGGTATTAGAGTTGAGAGGTGATGTTTCCTATCCCAAGTCTAAATAACAGTGTGATAGTAAAGCTGGTCAGTATCTGTGTGCAGTAACCAATTCAAAGATATATCCCTGCATGCAAAGAATACAATTAACTTGACTCCCCCTGAAATCAACATGATTTAGACCCAGGAGTAACTCATTTCAACCACTTACTTAAGTCTGGATCATGTCCAATGTCCCATTCAGGAAAAGCAGGAAAATCTTTTGCAATAGTCTTGAGGCGTAATTCTGGCCCCTGCTAATAGCCCCTGCTAGTTGCTAAGAATGGGCCAGGCTTGGGGATGTAATTTGTGACATTAAGCCCCACCCCACACTGAGTAGGGCAATGGATAAAGGGCGGACCATAGGCAGTTATTTGCATTTATACGTCCCATACTGCCATCTCTGTCTTTTCTCTGAGATCTCCAGGAAAGAAATGCATACCCTCCAACTGTCCCTATTTAGCAGGTACAGTACCGGTTTTTAATGGTCTGTACCGGCTAAAAGGGCTCCTGTCCCGGATTCTGACCCCAGCTGTTCCCTCCCCCCTATACTCCTTTTCCAGCCCTTCTGCATCTGATTACTATAGTGGAGCTGCAGGGACAGACTCCTACAGCTCTGTTATAGTGACAAGACCCTCTCCTGTGAGTGCTTAGCACATATGATAAGGTGTAAATGAGATTTTACTCCTTATCATACATGCAAATGAGAGCAGATTAAAGCCCCGCCCATTCACAGGACAAGTCACGCCCCTAAGTGTACCGATTTTCTATTATAAAATGTTGGAGGGTATGGAAATGATAAGTCGGCAGCTACACAATTACAATACTGCATAGTTGCCGACTCTCCCAGAATGTCCGGGAGACTCCAGAAAGATCCCAGGAGAGCCTGCAAATCTCACGCAAGGGACTTGAGACTTGTGGTTTCCATGAAACCACAGCCTCAAGTCCTGCCCTCCTGCCTAGCAACACTAGTTTACTATTGCGTCATCTAGCCCCGCTCCCATCGCTATGAAACCATTGAGAGGGGTAATTGATAAACAAGGGATGGGGCTTAATGATGTGATTTGCATAAATTGCGCTGTTAAGCCCCGCCCCCTGCAAGCATCTATGGCTTCCTTCCGTGATCTCCCGGAGGGAAGCTTTTAAAAGTCGGTAACCCTGTAATACTGCCAGCACTCTTTCACTTCTCTCCTTTTCCTCAATCATCTGCCGTGAAAGTGTTTGCAGCCATATCAATGAGACCATGTGACTAACTCCACAATGCAGGATATTAATACAACCTGTTTTGAGTCGTATATCTTTGTCTTTATGTTTTGGATAATGAGTCATCGTCATATACTAAATTTTCAGACAATTCACTACAAACGATCCCATGGTCACTTGTATACAATCAGGGCATTCATGTGCAGGCTTTTAGAATCATCCTGTATCTATCTATTCTCCTTCTGCACCGTTCCTGACCTTGTAAAGTGCTTGACTAGTTGTGTACGCAATTAGCAGATGAAAGATCGAGCAAGAGACGCATTTCAATAAAAACCGTGAAGTTCTACGCCGAGTGGAAAATTGCATTTCCCACACATCCTGATTGTTTCCTATTGTGTTACATTTTATTTAGTGAGCTCGAATCATTTTTAAAGGTTCTGTGTTTTGATTGACTCCGGCATTACCCATTAGCGGCTCCACTTACGGTAGATCATGACAAAAAAACACAGATGTAAATATGAAAACTGATTGTTCTGCACAGCTAAGCCAACACCATTATTGTGTTTATTCTAGTACATAAGGTTATCCTTTTCAATTTAAAAGGGTTGAGGTGCAAATTGCAAAGTCTTCTTTAAATTATTCTTTAAGCTATACAAAAAAAAAAAAAAAACATAATTTGTCATATTGTTTAGTTGTGGGCTACAATGAAAGGGTAAATGTATCAGTCATAATGGGATTGATTCAGAGTCAGGTTCATCATCAAGAGCACACCTGCACCAGGACAAACCAAGGTTTATGAAAAATGGAGATGTTGCCCATAGCAACCAATCAGATTCTAGCTGACATTCATCTCCACTTTTCCAAACCTGCAGCTTAGTAAATCTGGCCCAAAGATGCACTCTTAAACAGGTGGACATTTACACTGTGGTAAAACCCTGTAGAATTGCTCGGTTACAATCCCCGGTCAGAAACTCTGATTTCCGAAAAAGGTACATCCGAAAGTTCCTTTTCGGAACCCTATTTCGAATACCTCAAAGTTTAGAATTTTTTTTTCAGAATGGATGAGTATGCCGATCAGCATACTCACCCAATACATTTCACAAACGCCGCCGGCGCCGCTACCGCAGGACCTGCACCACAGGAAAGGTGAGTAACTTTGAGGGAAGGGAGGATTAGGGTCAGGCTGCAGTGTAGGGAGGTTTAGGGTCAGGCTGCGGGAGATGGTGGGTTAGGGTCAGGCTGTGGGAGATGGTAGGTTAAGGTCAGGATGCAGGGAAGGGAGGGTTAGGGTCAGGCTGTATTGAACGGAGGATTAGGGTGAGGCTGCGGAGAAGGGAGGGTTAGGGTAATGGAAGGGAAGGCTTAGGGTTAGAATTAGGGGAAGGGTTGGGGTAGTTTTTTGCCTTACCTTTTTTAGCACTGAAAGTTTGATGCTCCGGGGATGGATTGCTATGCATCGAGGCATATGCAATGGAAATTCCAGCCAGTTCGAAACTGGCTGGGAGAGAACGACCCTATCGAAATAGGGTCTTTATTTCCGTGGACCCACACCCAGAATTGCTGGGGAGACAAAGAAATAGAGGTTGTTTTTTAAGTATGCAGTGAAAATACTGTATTGCACACAAGTACTGAGCAGATTTCATTTTCAGCTGTATTTTGGATTTGGACTAAAAGACATCAACTTTCAACTCAACTCTTATTAGTGTTGCTATATATATATGTATATAGAGGTGGAGCTTGGCTATTTTTGTCACTCATGTGGAGTGTGGATAGCATTTCCGTCATTAAATCTAGGATGCTCAGTCAGCTGTTTGTCCTCTCTCTTGCTGATGTGGTATTTGATATATTGTGACTGAATCAACTTGTTGATTGAATTTACTTAGGTACGCATCGTGCCTGTTGCTGGGAATTTCAAGTAATCAAATGTATTGCATCATAAAGCGCCCTCTGTCTCTGTCTGGATTTTAGAACCTTTGCAGACCAAGGTCTGGATTCAGACCTCTGTGCATGTACCGTCAGCCTGCAAGGAAGAGGGGAGTGAACTCCACCATCACTTCCCTCTCTCGTGTGGAGTTTAGCACTGATACAAACTTAAGTCTCTTGTGCTGCCCATATGACCCGGGCCACCATCATTAGTGAGCCAAGCTGTATTGGCCAGCTATTAATGCAGGTCACCAATGATGTCACATAGGGAGTGGAGTCCTGTGGTTGTATCCAGGGTCCCACAACTTCTGACGGCAGCCCTACATGTTACTGCTGATCCACACAGAAGGCTCAAAACCCACCCACGCTGTAAAATTGACATGCTAGCCCCAGTCCATTGCTGGACATCTAGCAAGCGCATAGCCTATATAGCATATTTACCTGACTTATGCATTCAACGCATGGAAGCCGGGACACTTGGTTCAAGATGTAAGAGGAAGCTGCGGTTATCTGGTGCACAGTATATGGATGCAGGAATTTTGAAGGCTCAGCTGCTGGTAAACTTAATTTTTATTAACACTGGGGGTTAGGGTTAGGCTGCTAGAAGGGAAAGGTTAGGTGATCGTTAGGGTAAGGGTTAGGGAATGGTTAACGTACATGTCGCTGGTGGAACTCTGTGAAGCTCCTCCAGGTGCTGTCACTTTTTCGTCCTGGAGACTTCTTGCCGATCCATAGGTGAGCGTGCACCAGCTCACATAGTGTATCTCTGCATGATGTAGCACAAACCATGTACAATCGGGCCCCATTCAGGACCTGATGTAACTCAAGCTTCTGCGGCCTGCTTTCTGAAGGGCATGACGTGGGAGGGAAGCGGAGGAGGCACAGTAATGGCATATCCAAGCAAGTGCAGAGGATCCAGATCAGAATACAGGCAGAAATAAGCACTGTTTACATCAAAATATTTGAATCAGTCATAGGTCATGTCCATGGGCACATTTAGTGTTAGAGGGGATTAGGGTTAGGCTCTTAGGAAGGGAGGGGTAGGGTTAGGGCCATAGAAGGGTAGGGTTAAGGTCAGGCTGTGGTGAGGGGTGTCTTAGGGTTATGCTATAGAGAATGGAGAATTAGGGTCAGGTTAGGGTAATGGAAGGGGAGGGTTAGGGTTAGAATTAGGGGAAGGGTATAGGTTAGTTTTTCTGCTTACCTATCGGAGCATCAAGTTCGGTGCCCTGGAGATCAATTGCTATGCTCATTGAATGATACAGAAATAGAACCGTTCTTTGCGAGGACCCACAGTCACCTATTTTGGACTCTTGCATTAGAATTTCAGAGCTCAAACCCAATACTAATGTTTGGAAATTGCTGCTGTGGTGTTAACAGTTGTCAGATATTTCTTATACACAGAAATAAAAGAATATTTATTAATTGATTAATTGTTGCAGAGCTGGTGAGCAGGGAACAAATATGTAGACGTCCTGGTGCACAGGAATGGAAACTGCATCAGGGAATTAGAGAACAGGGCCTAGGACTGAGGGGATGAAATCACTAAGGAAAGGCTGTGTACAGATAAGACCACTCAGCATCTTGCTGTCAGGTCACATGGCTGCCTGACCCTGCGGTTTGCTGATTACAGCACATTTAGGGCTAGCTCTCGCAAAATATGTTTTGCTCTTTCCTCTGAATCACTTTAAGACATGCTGAGATGAATTAAGAATTAAAAGAGACAGCACGATGAAATGCATTAGGAAATGACAGCTCTTTCTCTGTCATGCACACGTAGGGTTTCTGGGCACCAGGTGATAACATTTAAATATCAGGAACAGCAAGAGAGAAATGAAAGGTGCAGAGCAGTGCCCAGGACTGAGGAGCCCCGAATTGTTTCCCCTTACAGAACAGGGCGGCACAGATAACTAAAATCTTTTTCAGAGAAAGGATCAAAGATCCACCAACTGAATGGCGGTGGTATCATGATCGAAATGCTTGCCAATAAGAAAATGACCATTGGGAATGGGTATCGGCACAGCTGCTGTTGGGTTAAGGTTAGGGCTAAGGCCTAAAACAGGGGTTAGCATTAGGGCTAAAGGGGAAGGTTAGGGTTAGGCTGTGGGACATGAAGGGGAAGGCTTAGGGTGATTGCTGAAGTGGAAGATTAGGGTTAGGGCTGAAGGGGAAGGTTAGGGTTGGGGCTGAAGGGGAAGGTTAGGGTTAGGGCTGAAGGATAAGGTTAGGGTTAGGCTGTGGGATATAAAGGGGAAGGATTAGGGTTATTGATGAAGTGGAAGGTTAGGGTTAGGGTTGAAGGGGAAGGTTAGGATTAGGACTGAAGGGGAAGGTTAGGGCTAGGGCTGAAGGAGAAGGTACTGAATGGCGGTGGTATCATGCTCGAAATGCTTGCCAATAAGAAAATTACCATTGGGAATGGGTATCGGCACAGCTGCTGTGAGGTTAAGGCTAGGGTTAAGGCCTAAGACGGGGGTTAGCATTAGGGCTAAAGGGGAAGGTTAGGGTTAGGCTGTGGGACATGAAGGGGAAGGCTGAAGTGGAAGATTAGGGTTAGGGCTGAAGGGGAAGGTTAGGGTTGGGGCTGAAGGGGAAGGTTAGGGTTAGGGCTGAAGGATAAGGTTAGGGTTAGGCTGTGGGATATAAAGGGGAAGGATTAGGGTTATTGATGAAGTGCAAGATTAAGGTTAGGGCTGAAGGGTAAGGTTAGAATTAGGGCTGAAGGGAAAGGTGAGGCTGTGAGAAACGAAAGATTAGGGGAGGGTTAAGATCAGGGTCAGGGGAAGGCTTACCTTTTTAAATAAAAATATTTACTTTCAGGAGCCGCATCATCGTCACAATTGAAAATGTAGACTGCCAGCAATTGCTGTATGTTACCAATCAACAGCCATATGATAGTCTTTCAAAAAATAAACTGGCAAACCACAGCCAGTATTCTGGCTGCTTCCTCATTTATTTATGTCTGTACAAATTTATATCCATTCAAGAGGGAGGACATGAGCTAGTGCATCAGACCCAGTGGAAGCACCGAACATAAGCTAGAGCACTGTGTAATACGCAAAGCAGCCATATAATATAAATCATTCATTCCTTCACTCTGAATAAATCAACCCTTTCTATTATTTATTACATCATGGATTGTGAACGTTTTCACCATATATATGTCTACTTTTCTCTTTTTAGATTTATGGGGCATAATCAATTCAGCGCATTGACAAAAACTGAAGTGCGCAATTTTCCCATCTGTTATGGTAGCCGGGGTCACCATCAGAGGGGGACTGCTGGGACTTTACTCAATGACACTCACCACTGATACCTGCTGCTGAAGAGCTGTATCAGGCTGCATAGCAGCAAGATGATGCTCAAGGAAGGACTTCCATAACTGCAGGTCTGCAGCGCTCCGTCCGCTATGTGACATCATGTGTGACATCACATAGGGGTGGAGCACCGCAGCCCGTGTCCCCAAAATTCCTATTGGCTGCCCTGATGGTAACCATCAGTGACATAAAGTACTATGGGACACCATGGGCATGATTTACTAAGCTGTAGGTTTGGAAAAGTGGAGATGTTGCCCATGGCAACCAATCAGATTTTAGCTGCCATTCTCTAGTATGTAAAAAGAAAGTGAGAGCTGGAATCTGATTGGTTGCAATGCGCAACATCTCCAATTTTCCAAAGCCGTAGCTTAGTAAATCTGGCCCCATAAGTTCAAGGCTACCTACACCTTCGTGTCTTCTCAGTACCATACCATGGACTGGATCCTGAGGGCCACTTTATGCAACAGCAGCGGAGATCAGACATCCCATCGCATGTAGAGGACTTCTGTATTCAGGACCCTGCCGTAAATTTTAGAGCCTTGTTAACATGTTAAGGATAGAGGGCCTGATCCTGAGCTACGG
>WWET01000463.1:605633-624884 GCA_011038615.1 Limnodynastes dumerilii | reverse complement strand
TGCCCGCGCCGCCATGTGACCGGCTGGCAGCCAATCAGAATTGATTGGCTACCAGTCGGAGTTCCTAGAGCTGGGGACGGCGCGCTGCCGCCCCCCACCGCTCTACTCACATTTACATAGTAAGAAATGTCGAACAAAGAGATATACAACAAATGGATCCTTCAAGATAACTTTATTGCTTTTTTTTACATATATAGATACATTAATCGAAACAAAGCTTTATGTTCACTGATGCAATTATTCACATGTACTCTTGTTTATGATATGGTGTGTTTATGTTCACAATGGAAATGTTCAATCTCTTTAATAAAAATATTATATAAAAAAAAAAATAGAAACAAAAAAAGAATTCCAGCAGCCTTCCCACACACCAACCTTGTACTCCGCCTAATAGCTGTTATTAGTGGGGAGGAAAAGGTAGGTATTTATGGGGAGACTACTAGACTATATGGGTAAATTAAAAAAAAACTATTATTCATTATTAAATTATTTTGTATTTAATTAGTGGAAAACACTCCACAAGACCATAGAAATACATCTGTACTTTTGTGTTGCTTTAAATATGTCACTAGGCTATCTTGGCAATCTCTTACACCCTCAATCCCCCCACCATCTCCTGCCATCAAGCTTGACAGCTAGCCCCTGTAAATATACCTGTTATATACTGATTCATTTTGCATGACTCTTATTTATAGGGCAGGGGTGCTGTTATATAAGGTCACTTGCATTTTCTTGGAACCAGTAATCATACATAGATAGATACAAGGTCATTTGTATTTTCTTGGAACCAGTAATAACACATAGATGTCAAATTAGTCCTTTCCCATTTATTTAAATACTAAATAACTGAAAAGGTCCCACTGAAAGCTGTCTGTAACCTTCCCAGCATATGAAACGTCAAAATCTAACTTGATTTGATTTGACAGAAGGAAAAAGGAACAGCCGAATCTCACCCACTACAAGACCATTTATGTGAAGCTGAATAAATTACTGTGCCTATCTATTCAATTTCAGAATGTGCATCACGTTCATTTAGAAAAATACGTTGCAAGATTGTAATATAAAAACGAAGTATGAAATCAAGCGTTCCTGTGCCATTGTAAATGAATGAAGGTGTCTCTTTCTGCCAAATATACAGGAGAACATTGATCATAATTAGTATGTCCCTGTGGTGGTACATTTCGGCTCAAGTTACAGAAAATGGCTTGTTACAGACACAGTATTAATTCTTATCTGGATTACTGCATGCCAGCAAATGCCTCAAGATGGAATTATTAGATTGGTTCTGAAGCCAATAGCTCTTTCTAGGCCAGGTGAGGATTAATGAAGAATTTCAGGCTCTATTATTTTGCATTTGTAAACCTAAATAGCCCATTACAAACTTGCCAGGTCCAAAGTTAGACTTATTTTTAGAGTTTTTCCAGTAATATCTATTATTTACATCTGTGCAGCAACCTTATAAGCAGCTTCATTAGAGCAACCAACGAATTGCTTTGAAAGAGTCTGGCGTTTACAGACGAAACGCGTAAGGGGGCTGCTCAAAGCATTGCACTCTATGCTTGAGCTATAGAAAAATTGCATACCTTGCACTCTATTGATACCTGCTACCTGGACTTATAAGTGCAAAGATTTGAATATCGTCAGATATAGGTAGGCAAAAAGACTCCAGGTATTTAGGGTTTACAAGATCTACCCAAGGAGACCCAAAGCCACGGTGATTTTCTATAACAGCGGAAGACAACCATACATTAGCCGCAAGTGTTTTCCACCCTAAAAGATTTGTCTACCTTGTAATACGAGGACTTACGACACACCAACTGTTCCATACCCTCCAATATGACCCACTCCATTAGGTACAAAATACTCTGCCCTTTTGTTTCCAACTGTCAGTTACTATGGTAACCACCTTTGTCGAAGAGGCAAATAGTTTTTTAAATATTAGTTTATTTATTTAAACAAGGTGAGTGACAGTTGGAAGCTCAGGTACGGATTCAATTGTACCTAATGGATTGGGTCATGTTGGGGGCTCTGCTATTACCCAGTTCTCTTCAATATTTATACCGAATCGGCCAACTGGACAACATAACATCAAAGATCAAAGACGGTGGTTCAACAGGTGACTTTCTTTCCCCCTACCTTGTGGGGTAATTGGGATTGTGCTCGATTGGAGGTATCAGTGCAGATTTATAGCACTTGCCCTTATGTACCATATCGTGTATGGCACTTGCCCTTATGGACTATACCATGTAAGCTTGTGGCAGGGCCCTCTTACACACCCAGTCTTGTCATAATGATTGTTAATATATAAAGCGCTTCATAATTTGATGGCACAATATAAAAACCTGTTAATAATAAATAAATAAAATCAATGTGACACAATAACATCTAAAGCTCTAACATTTATTGTGACATATTGAAATAGATCAGCATTGTATGTGTCCAGGGATTTTTCCATTTATATTTTTTATTAATATTATTAACATTTTAATATGTGTGTATTTAAATAAATAGTTTTCAAATTGAAACAGGTGCTGTTCAATTTATTATCAACAGCAACACAGAGACCTTGGGCTTGATATAGAGCTACGCTGTGCCGTACTTCGTAAGCACGGCCAGCGTAACTCATAAGCACTCTCCCCGATACTCCCCCTATCCCGGCGTACTTACCCACTGTTACACCGGCTGAAGGCTACCTTAACTTCTGCCGGCGTAACAGTGGGTAATTCCGACTTGAAACTAATCGTAATCCCCTAACCCAGCCCTCCCTTCCCCTGCCTACCTTCCGTAACTACAGCATCAGGGCTGTCACATCCACTGGGCAGTTTGGGCTACTGGCCATGGGCCTGATCCAGAGCTACGACCGCAAGCGAGCGAACGCTCATCGTAAGCGAAAATTCACCGAATCGGCCAACTGGACAACATAACATCAAAGATCAAAGACGGTGGTTCAACAGGTGACTTTCTTTCCCCCTACCTTGTGGGGTAATTGGGATTGTGCTCGGTTGGAGGTATCAGTGCAATTTTATAGCACTTTCCCTTATGTACCATGCCGTGTATGGCACTTGCCCTTATGTACTATACCGTGTAAGCTTGTGGCAGGGCCCTCTTACACACCCAGTCTTGTTAAAATTATTTTTAATATATAAAGCACTTCATAATTTGATGGCACAAAATAAAAAACTGTTAATAATAAATAAATAAATTAAATCAATGTGACACAATAACATCTAAAGCTCTCTAACGTTTATTGTGACATATTGAAATAGATCAGGATTGTGTGTGTCCTGGGATTTTTCCATTGATATTTTTTATTAATATTATTAACATTTTAATATGTGTGTATTTAAATAAATAGTTTTCAAATTGAAACAGGTGCTATTCAAGTTATTATCAACAGCAACACAGAGACCTTGGGCTTGATCCAGAGCTACGCTGTGCCGTACTTCGTAAGCACGGCCAGCGTAACTCATAAGCACTCCCCCCGACACTCCCCCTATCCCGGCGTACTTACCCACTGTTACGCCGGTACCTTAAGGCTACCTTAACTTCAGCCGGCGTAATAGTGGGTAATTCCGACTGGAAACTAATCATAATCCCCTAACCCAGCCCTCCCTTCCCCCGTCTACCTTCTGTAACTACAGCATCAGGGCCATCTTATCCACTGGGCAGTTTGGGCTACTGCCCATGGGCCCAACTATCTATCTATCTATCTATCTCATATATATCACAGGTTTATCTATCTCACCACCCAAAGACATTTTCAGGTGTGTATCAAAATTTTGCAGTGATCCATCAGACAACTCACACTGTGAATTAATCTTTGTGATCCAGAGGATATTGTGCATTGTAATGCCATATGTACATAACGGGATGTGGTTGTGGCCCGAGAGGCTGTTTTTCGAACATGATACAGCCACAAAATTAATGGCAGCTATATCATTATTTGAAATAATTTAAAGATAGACATTTGCTATTAAGGATGGAAACCTATTTCCCCGTTCCCAATAGCTACAGGCTGCGGTGGTTGCAGCGGGAAGATTAGGTTTAGGCTGCACCTAGTAAAGGTTAGGGTAAGGGCTTAAGGGAGAGATTAGGGTTAGGCTGCAGGCATAAAGCTTAAGGTTAGGGCTGAAGAGAGGGAAGGTCAGGGTTAGGCTGCATGAAAGGGAGGGTTTCTGTCTTTCGGCAGATGACTCCTCACAACTCCATGAACCGCATCACCGCAGCTTTTTCTAAAATGCAGAGTTTCGGCAGTCTGCATTCAGGCGTAGTACAATGGTCTTTCGAAATGAAGACTATCGTGCCGGCGAACCCCACTCGTACAAGACAGATACAATGGGCTGGATCCAATCTTCTGGAAGATGTCATTTTTCCAAGCAGTCAGATGGGAAATTCTCTGATTTCATAGTCTGCACACATATACGCATCTCAACAGCCCAATCAGAATAATCTGCCACTATTTTACGTTAAAAAAGATTGGTCCTGCTGTCATAAGTCCCAAGCGCTTATATGAGTGCGTGGACACAGCTTTCTGAGATCCAAACACAACACAATCAGATTTTAGGATTCAGTCCAATGTGCCAGAACAAGCACAGCTTAATGAGTCAATGATTTGCTCGGAAACAGGACCTCTTTCACTATTGTATTGGATTATGGTTGCACAGGTCATGGTTAGCCAAGGTTGCACCCTGGTCTAAGTCGCTTGGCCGTGTTGAAGCATCAGTCACAACTGGAGTCTCGTCTTCGTGGGCGGTCTCATTTAATGTCACATTTGGCGCAATAATGAAGCTGAAGGAGAGGGCCGGTTCCACATTACTTGGGGACAGCTTAATCTCTAGTTGTTATTGTTTGATTATTTTTATAAGTAACCTTTACACTGATTTTCATTTCCCCCCATTAAGTTAGGTAGTAGTGGTTAAAGTTAAAGTCTAGGTCTAATCAGAACTCAGTCAAGTATATAATCAAAGAATCAAGTAGTCAACTGAACAATAAATGTATTCATTAGACCTACAGACAAGTGTCTGCGTAATATTGTGTCTGAAGTTACCACTTTCTATTGATTATTTTGGCTGACATAGCCTGATTTAATACAACCAGATCTCTAATCAGAATGTTGGAACATTTGCAACACTTTAATCACATGAATCAGGGTGTCAAAAAGTTTATTGTGCAAAGCTTTGTAAACATAAATGTACAGTCACCGCATTTTACCAGCATGCACCCAAAATATTATCTTCTATACAAAGTGCATCTCAGTTTTAGTTATCACTATGATAGATTTATTGGGCTGTGTTTCTAAACAGTAACAGCTCCATCTAAAGGACACTAACAATTTGATTTCATCATTACATTCATGTGTCAGCTACAAATAACATTCTCCACTGGTAATAGAACATCACAGCACTGGCTGCAAAATCATAAACCTCTTAAATGGAATTATAAACACAAGGCTTCCCCATTTATTTTATTAAAGAATCTCTGAAAAATACCTAAAGAAAGAAAAACGAGGCTCCTTATTAATATTTCACAGCTATGTGTGAATACAATTACATTTCAAAGAACACAACTTAACACTCTACCATCCTGGAACTTTCAGGAGACTCACGAAATTCAGGCTTTGCCACTGGAATCCCAGGAAGAGTCACCAAATCTTTCGGATCTGTGCTTGAGACAGTGATTTAATATAAATCACGGCTTACATACTACACCTTAGGAAAAAATATATATTATGTTTCTAGCAGCGCTTGATTACAGATAGAAGAAAAACTATCGAGACTTAATAGGATTAAAAAGCCTTTTTATTAGGAAGAGATGAGCATTTTAAAATTAGGAATTACTTTTCTTTTGTAATACCGTAGTAAAGATTGTTTCTGAGGTTTTCCCTCAGATCCTAGAGGTCAAGTAAACCTTAATTAGTTCAGTAAAAAGTAGGTCCTCTCGTTTGGAGGGATTGTTGGTGGATTAAATGCTGGTAAACCAATTGTTGCAGTGGTGAGTGTTTTTCCAAGCTGTGACTACTGTATTTTCCCTCCTTTTTGCGTTGGTTCCATAAGGGGTAAAACGGTGATATTAACAGTCTTTTGTTGTAAATGATGACTGTGGAAAATTTGTAAAAAGTCCCACTCACGCAGGGAGCTGCTATCTTACCGCGTCCGTAGTTTATGAACTAATTAAGGTTTACTTGACCTCTAGGATCTGAGGGAAAACCTCAGAAACAATCTTTACTACGGTATTACAAAAGAAAAGTAATTCCTAATTTTAAAACGCTCATCTCTTCCTAATAAAAAGGCTTTTTAATCCTATTAAGTCTCAATAGTTTTTCTTCTATCTGTAATCAAGCGCTGCTAGAAACATAATATATATTTTTTCCCATTGTGCACTTTCCTGGCTTCTGGAGGAGCCATTTATTGTTGTTTCACACAGCTGCTACACAGCGCTGAATATCTAAGAAACATATCTACACATACATACTACACCTGCTTAATCAATGGGAGATCCCGGCCACAATACTGCTTTTTATAAGTAGAGACAGACAAATAATGATTTTCGACTGTCTCTATTTCGAATAGGCATTCTTTGCGATTTTTTTCTTTTGAATGGGTGAGTCTACCAATCGGCAAACTCACCCATTAATTTTCGTAAACGCTGTCCACCGGATCTGACACACCCACCGCCCACTGTAGACCCCATTGATGAGTAACCTCTCCAGGGACTTTTAGGGATAGGGGAGAGTTAGGCTCTGGGGAAGGGAGAGTTAGGGTTAGGGTCATGGAAGGGGAGGGTTAGGATTATGGTCAGGATGCAGTGAGGGGAGTTTTAGGGTTAGGCTGCAGAGATGAGAGACTTAGGGTCAGTCTGCGGGGTGTGGAGTCTTAGAGTTAGGCTGCAGGGACGGGACTCTTAGAGTTAGGCTGCGGGGAGGGAAGTTTTAGGGATAGGCTACAGGGAGGGGAATCTTATGGTTAGGCTGTGGGGAGGAGAGGGTTAGAGTCAGGATTCAGAGAAGAGAGGGTTAGGATAATGGAAGGGGAGGTTTAGGGAAAGGGTTGGGGTTAGATCACATACTTACCATTCAGAGCACTGTGTTCGGAGCTCTGGGGATCGATTGCTTTGCCTCCTTGAGGCAGAAGCAATCAATTTTCCAGCCAGTTCAGAACTGGCTTGGAGAGAACAGCGAAATACAAACTATGATAGAGAAGAGCCATTACAGTAAAGATGTGTCGTATCCGATAGATAAGGCCACAAATAATGGGGCTAGCTTGGAGAATTTTCACCAAACCTGACACATGTTGTAGTATGATACTTTACTCTGATTGGCTGAAAAAGAAACCTATTAACCCAATAGGGATAGTGACTACATACAAGGCCGGTGCTAGGTCTCTGGGCACCCTAGGCGAAGTTTGGCCTGGCTCCCCCCCCCTTCAGGCCTCTATGCCTCCTTCAGGCAGCCCCCTCCCCAAACAGTTCTAATTAGGTATTGCAGGGCCCCTCCCCAGTTTTAATTATGTATTGCAGGCCCCCCTCCCTAGTTTTAATATGTATTGCAGGCCCTCTCCCCAGTTTTAATATGTATTGCAGTCCCCCACCAATCACTTACCCGCTGGTCTTCTAACTCCTCCACGGTGTGCGCTCTCTGCCTGCAGAATGACGCTGATGCGACCTTGGGGTCACAATGAGTCATTCATGAGGGAGGGGGCAGATGGCCGGAGCCCTAGGCAATCGCCTAAGATCACCTAATGGTAGCACCGGCCCTGACTACATAAGCCTAAAGGGACATATATTTGTGGGAAAAAAAGTTTTAACAATGTAGTGCATAGAGATTGGGGTGATTGATAGATTAAAATGGGAACAGTGTTAGCAAAGGTGACAAGTTGCTATAGGGTTAGAGGTAAAGGGTGGGTATTAGGAAAGAAAGGTTATACTGGGAAACAGGAACAAATAAGGAGTTGGGGGAGGGACTAAGGGGTAAGTTTATATAAGTATGGAAACTACTTATTCTTGGATTCTTTACAGGCACAACCACCCTTCTCTCAGTTGTTATGGTAATACCGGCTACCAGCTCTACTTTGTTTTGTGCTTATTTCTATCTTGGAACAATGGGGTAGATCCAGAACTACGTTTGCCGTACGTAGCATATTTTTGTGTGCGTACCTTCTATACATTCCCCTAGGCACACCCCTTGAACGTGCGTATTTTGTCAAGATACGCTTTCCAAACCCTACCTTAACTTTTGCCAACGTAACCGATGTGATCCGCTCACGTACGTATAGGCAACACGTATTTACGCAGTTAAGCATGCCCATACTGTACACTTTAAATACAAACCCCTGCCTACATAACGTATTTCAGACGTATTTTGGCCAAACGTAAAATTGGCACGCCCACACATACGTGAATGGCCCATACGTTCACATTTACGCTACGTTACAAAGCGTATTTTCTATGGTGCGCATGCGCAGTACTTAAAGGCCATTTTACGTCTCCGCCACGCGTAAATTCGCTCACAAGCGTTGGTTTGGATCTGGGCCCAAGTGAGTACAACTGCCTACTAAAGTGGTATAATTAGTGAAATAATAAAGATGAATATTACAAAAATTATTGTGTCTGGTGTGATTGGTAAATATTACTCAAAAGGTAATAGTTAGTAGAAATGCTACTAGTGAAATGGATAAGGATAAATATTGTACTAATATGGGCTACATAGTAAATAATGATTGTACATAGTCATGACAGAATATTTATATGGACTACATAGTTGTATCAGGAAGTCTGAAGTAATGTTTCTTCCATGGAACCTTCTCTCACCAATCTGAGATCCAATGAATATCAAAAATATCAAGTTTAAAAGAAATAGGATCCAAAATCACATCTCTCAAAAACAAGACATATTACATCTTGGGCACCATTACTTGTAAATAGGGAGCTTCCCATGATTAAGTTGCATTGTATATAGATGTCTTTCAAGAGTGTGGTACATCAAAATATTGATAGATCACATAGTATACAAGCGTCTCCCAGAGGTATGGTATATGAGCGTCTAGCAGTAAATAACCATATGCTAAGGAGGTATATTAATATGGGTCATATCCAATAGATTATCTCTTAACTCTATCTTTATTAAATTAAAAGATCATATTAATATGTCCCCATAATCTTTAAATCCCATTGGTCACATCATTAGATAATTGGGGGTGACATCATTGTTAAAATCATGTCAGAAATTGATCTATCCCATATATCCCTTTGGTCAGTCCTCCATAGTATCAAATTCAGATGTTTCATATCCCTTCCCTTAGAAGAGATGTACTTAATCTAAGTATACCATGTAATTAATCTCCGCCGCCGTACTAGCGACGGCGGCCGTAGCTCTGGATCAGGCCCAATGAGAGTATTTGCAATGTTAAGATATTAGTAACCAACAGTTACCAAGGCCCAAATGATATATGTAAAAGGTCATACCTTGGGTGTGGTAGAGGTCTTGGAAATCCACAGTTAATAAGTACGAGCCACTTGTTAACAACTATTGGGACATATTTACTAAGCTGAGGGGGGAAAAAAGCGGAGATGTTGCCCATAGCCACCAATCAGATTTTACAGTAGCAGATTTTTCTAGTATGCAATAGGAAAGTGAGAGCTAGAATCTGATTGGTGGCTATGGGCAACATCTCCACTTTTACTTTCCCACAGCTTAGAAAATCTAGCCCTAAATCTAAAGTACGAAAAGTTGATTAAGACAACTAATAAAAAGTTTTCTGTGTGACATCGTCATCCTTTTAAGTTATACCCTACGGTGCTTGACTTAATTTCCAGAGTTTTGACATCTTTGGTAAATCTGTAAATCTCATTGGGGGTTCTGAAATATTTTTCGGAATGCAGGATATTCTCAGCAGCTGGCTTTGAGGCTTCAACTCTTGTATACTTTTTATAGCATAACGTTAACTGTAATATTTGTAAAACAAAAGTCATGCTGTGGGGTTGTAAACAATTCACTCCGTATATAAAAAAACGCTCCTTCCTACCGCTTGTCTCTGTGAGTTATACACATATTTCCAGTTGTTTTGCAGAAAGAGAGGGAGACAAAAACAAGCACTGTATAAATGAATGGATGTAATCTCCGAGGGATTTTGCTTTCATATATCTAAGAGAATTTATTTTCCGAGTAACTCTCATAAAAAACATTAGCAGGCCATGTACTCTACATGAAAATCCTCTTTTCCTCCTAGGTGACTTCTGTAATTGGAATAAAACTGTTTAAAGTCGAAGTTGAAAGATTTGTAGAATCTACAACGTAAAAAAAATCTTGGAGTAGAAAAAAAAAATAAGACCGGAATAATGATAAATTAAGCAGCTGTGAAAATGTCTAATTCTTACAACCAGAACCATTCTGCTGATTTACATGAAAACCTAAATCAAGTCCTAACATGTCACATTTAATGGAGTTCTTTGCAAATTCATTGCTAAGTATTGTTCTCGACACTTTTAAAAACAGTCATACAGAAAGCTGCTGTATTAACATTTGATTAACTGCAGATAAGCCTTATTGGAAATATATGCAAATGAGCAGTACATTAATGCACTCCTTTCTGATTAGTGACACGTATCTGAAAAAATACGGCTTCATTTAGAACAACAGTTCTTAGCCAGTTATATTAGCAGCAGCATCATTAGCGGGATGAATGGTGTGCAGACCACATCAGATGACAGCTTAAGAGCAGGTGACAGTGGTAAGTGAAGTGCCAGGAGTCGACTGGGCGATTAACCAGGATTTAGAGGGTGTACTACATCATGCACTGCTTACATGTAACTAAAAGTCACTAGGCAGCACTCACATGGGACCGGAACCTGAGCTAATAAAGTCAGGGGACTAACACACATCGGGCCTAAGCCAGACCTACACTCGGGTGCGTTTTTACGTTGTTCGTAAGCGTAACAATGTCTATTTGAGTTTACTGCGCATGTGCAGATGTTACGCAACAAACTTCTGAACGTATGGGCCTTGATTGTACCAGTCTCGTAACAACGCTCGAGGGGGCATGCCATCCATACAAAACCCATAAATACGGACCGAGGGCGGGGTGAGGCTTTTATATCGTACAGTATCAGTATCGGCGTGCTAGGCGTCGTAACTAAGCAAGGAGCTTATGGACGCTGTGGTTACGCTCAGAAAAGTTATTGTAGTGTTTGCTGAGCGTAAGACGCCAAAACTAAGTACGACAAAGGGGAGTGCCTAGTAGGTACGCTGGCATAATTACGCTATGCACATGAGCGTTTTATGAGCGTAGGTCTGGATCAGGCCCATCATGTGGGTAATTCAACTGATAAGTAACATCAATGCATGCACGCGCCAGATGTTATGTAAGCGTGCCTTCTAACATACGGAATTTAGAAGGTATGATGAAGGGGCCGACCCTTCAGTTAGGCATGCTGTATCCCCACCATGCAAATGGAGATAGGCATGCAAATGAAGGGTCGGAGTTGGGGACGACCCAGGGCTGCCATCAGGGGGGGACTGCCGGGACTAGAGTCACGGACAAGAAGCTAATGGGGGCCCGCCGAGTAGTTGGCCAATGCCGGTTAAAGGAGGTCCATGGCACCACAACCCTATGTGATGCCACCAATGACGTCACATGTGGCGGGGCCTCGTAGCTGTGTCCTGGGCCCCGTATTTTCAGAAGGCGGCCCTGCATTGATTCACATCCAACTGGATACAGATCATTGCGTAAAAGTTAAGGTAGTGTTCTGGGTGTGCACTACCCTCTACCTTGAGTAATTTCAGACCTCCGCTTGTACATAAAGCATGTGGAGGTCTGGATCCAGTCCATCGTGTCTGGCCCACCATATTACTAATAGCGATGAACCACAGTTTCTATGTCACAGTGCACAGCTCAGCTGCATCAGCTCCTATTACCGTGACCTCAAAAGTCACATCAGCATCATTCACTAAGCAGAGAGAATGCCGCACAGGAGTGATGAATGAATTAGAGGCTCTGTTTGTTAAAACAATAAGTTGTGTATTGGTCGTGATGGTTTGAGACATACAAGGGATGAGAAGGGATGGCTGGAGATATACAAGGCAGTGAAGAGATGGCTGGAGACATGCAAGGGGGAGAGGGGTGGATGGAGACAAGCAAGGGGAGAGAAGGAATGGTTAGTAACATGTAATAGAGAGACAGGATGGCTGGAGACACACAAGGGGCAGAAGAGTTGGCTGGAAATACACAATGGGGAGAAAGGATCGGGTGATGCCATGAGTTGCATCAGTGGGTGACACCAACCCCAGTGTAGTCACATGGTATTAGTACCTGTGGTGCTACTAGTACTATGGTAAGGTGGTACTCGTACTATTGACACATGGGTGAGGTGACACTTGCGCCATTATTATTATTATTTATTATTATCATATATTTATAAGGCACCACAAGGTGTCCGCAGCGCCGTACAAAATACAACAACAAAATACAGCACAGGGATGGATAGCACAGTACATAATAAAATACAATATAAATATAAAGTGTCACAAAAATACAATAAAGTGAAGCAAGTACAGACAGCAAGGCAAAATGTGAGGTGTCAAGCTTGGCAGGTCAGGGAGTTGAGGATAATGGTCCTTGGTCCATGGTACCATGGTTAGGTACTTCTTGTATTTTGGTAATTTGGTACTCCTAATAGAGTCAGGTGTTTCTCATACTATGGCCATATAGTACTTGTATTAGGATCAGGTTTTACTCATACTATGGTCAGGTGCTACTTATACTATGGTCAGGTGGCTTTCATATTAGGTTCAGATGGTACTTGCACTAGGGTCGGAGGAACACTAACTTACTTCCTTCCAATGTTATTGCTTTGAATGTGAAAAGTTTTGACAAGTATAAAATGTCCAAGCTATTACCAGATTAGGATACATTTTATACAAAGGCAATAGGACATTTTTTTCCATATATTAATTTTGGAATGAGACTTGTGAGTTGATCTAATATGCTGAGACTTGTTTTCTTTGTATTTTGCCCATCTCCGCTTTCTGTTATTTAGCTTAGGGACAGCACCAGGGAAATCAATCATTTGTGTGACAGTTTTCAGGAGTTTGCAGTCTTTGTCATTCCCTTTGGGGATAGAAAGGACGTAATATTCACCGAAACCCATCCTGTATCAGAATACCTTCAAATTATTTTTCCCCATTCCTGGCCGGGGGGGGGTGCAAGTCGGTGGGTCTCTGAAAGGGACGCTTTATACCAGGTATCAATTGCTCTTGTCCTGCCGAGGACAAGCAATTGAAGATCCTGAGGGTGAATCCTCAGTAGCAAGAGGTGAGTATTTATCCTACTTCAACCCTTATCCCTAACTTTCCCCTTCCCTAACAATTCATTTCCCACAGCCTGATCCTAAGACTCCCTTACCTGCACCCCGTTGCGAGTCTCCGCTAAATTAAGGCTGCATTAAGAAATAGGGACAGCCAAAAGTTGTTTTCAGCTTCCCTATTTCGAATGCCAGCAGTGTTAGAATTTTTTATTTTAATGGGTGAGTATGTGAATCGCATACTCACCCCTTGACTTTCAGAAGCGCCGCCGCCGAGGAATTAGGGTTAGGCTGAGGGAGGGGAGCTTAGGGTTAGGCTGCAGGGGAGGGGACTTAGGATTAGGCTGCTGGGGGAGGGACTTAGGGTTAGGGAGTGGGGAGACTTAGGGTTAGGGTAAGGGAGCAGGAAAGCCTTACCCAGAGGTGTAGCGAGCTGCCATGGTGCCCGGAGCACGGGTATGTTGCAGCGCCCCAGTACTGTATTTGGGGCGTGGCCAACATGGGGGGTTGCATTTGAAGGGAGAAAAAGAGGAAATTGGCAAGAGTCCATTCTATTGTATTAATCATGGAGGGGGGATATAGGGTTAGGCTGTGGGAGGGGGGACTTAGGGTTAGGGAGTGGGTTGGGGGAACTTCCTTTGATTTTCCGATAACGGTGCTCTGGGGATCTACTGCTATGCCTCATCGAGGCATAAGCAATGGATATCCCAGCCAGTTCGGAGCTGGCTGGGAGCGAACGGCCCTATAAAAATAGTCTGTGTCTGTGTTATGCGCCGGGTTTAGAAAATCCAATGAATGGTTAAAGTGCAGAAAAATACATTCGCCATACTTACCCATTCATTAGTAAAATCTTCTAATTAGTGCTATTTTCAAACAAATGAGCTTTCGGCTGCCTGTATTTCGAAAATAGCATTTTCTTCATGGAGAAAGCATTCCCTGGCCAGGTCAATCCTTCAGAAGGTCCAGAAGACTGCAGCATTAATCCTCAACAATGAAACAATGACATCGCTGGAGCACTGAATGATGACAAGGATTGCAGAGTGCATATATATTAGTGAATCCCAATCATTAATGAATAGTATATATAGAGCCTGATTCAGACTTAAGAAGGAGCTTGGAAATAAGAGAGGAAGGTAAAAACCATATTGATTTCAGGGGGAGTCAAATTAATTGTATTCTTTGCATGCAGGGATATATCTTTGAATTGCTTACTGCACACAGATACTGACCAGCTTTACTATTACACAGTTAAACTCACCCATTCATTAAAAAAAAATTCTGAAATGGCTCTCATTCGAAATAGGGACAGCTGAAAAGAAACTTTCGCCTATCCCTACTTCACAATGAGAAGCTTTGCAGCGGGGACTCACAACGGTCTCTGACAGTGTGTGACAGTCGTTAAAATGCAAATAAATATGCAGCCAAGCCCATGTCAATCTATTCAAATATTCGTCTTGCAGATCCGATTGTCCCAGTTATTAATAGTTTTTGTTATTGTTGAAAAAATAAAGTTTAGAGCTCACCAAACTTCTTTTGTAGACTGTGCAAATAGTTTAAAAGTCATTACCATGACAAATTTATCAAATAAAGCCAGAGACAGAAAGTATCAGACAGAAATAAATAGCAATACACACGAGAAAGGTGTAGGAGGAAGAATATTATCTGCAGAAATTAGATGGGTGAAATGAAAATAGATATAACAGACTTGACAAAATTAGAGAAATGGAATTGTGTCAGCTAGTCTTTAGAACAATAGATGGATTCGGATAAGATAAATGGGAGTCATATAAAACCCAATGCTTTCTGCAGAATGGCTAAAACTTAATGATTAAACCTCTATCAGAACTGTAACATTTTGAGAAAACATTACTAAATCACTAAATAAATTATAACAGATTTTTTTCTGTCTTATTTATGACGCGACGTCTACATTACTTTTCTACATCATTCTAGATGGAATAATGCATAAGTAATAATATTAGTATAATTGTCATTCAGAGGAAGGTGGAATTGTATCACTGTCTACAAGCAGACAGACCTCATTAATACTAAATTATATTAGTGTCATATAAAGCCATGGTTCTTTTAACCTTTTCCAATAAGAATTCAAATGAAGTTCAGATGGTTTTCAGACAGTATTATTATAATAATGTTTTATGGAGCACCACAAGCATTCTGTAGCACTGTACACATAGGTGTCAGAACGAGGTAACAAAGGGTGACTCACCCCGCCAATGTGAAGGGGTTGTCCTCCATGGGAGCGCTGGGGATGCCTTGTAAGTTGTATGTATTCATCTGCTGGTCAGCAAAAAACACTAAATATTTGGTTGGCAGATTTCTGATGAGTCTCTATGACTAAAATTCCTTTTAGTCATAGTCAGGGGCGGATTGGGAACTTAAAGTGGCCCTGGAAAAAATATGTAAGAGGCCACATGTGGGCAAGATCATTATTGGGGGAGTTAAAAAATTATGTAAACTGGACTAGTACAGAATAAAGAAATACATGATAAAAACAGTGCAAAATACATGATATGTGGGCAGGTTAATGTGATGCCAATTAATTGTGTTATATAAAAGAGTTAAAAGCAAAGACAACATCTACTGACTAATATTTCACAGTCCAATTAAGAGATTATAAATCATGTCTAGGCAATTCACTGCCACTCTAAGTGACCACCACCCGAAACATACAGCATCCTAGTTACGACCACCCAATATATACAGCATCCTAGTAACCACAACCCAATACATACAACATCCTAACAAACTCCGTTCTTTACAGACTTTATTTTAGCAACCACCACCCATGACAGACAACATCCTAGTCTTATTGAAATAAAATAGGAGCTGCTGAGGGGCCTCCAGAGTCCACCAGCCTACCAGGAAAATTCCCTGTAAGTCCTATGGCCAATCCACCCCTGGTCATAGAGACTTGCAGTGTGCAGCCCTGCCTGTGTGACTCTTCCTACCCTCCATTCTCCTAACACACTCACTGAAGCATGATGCAGGCATGACCTAAGCATTATGGTCTGGATTCACAGTTACGTTGTTTTCATCTTACGTACGTTGTTTTAAGAATTAAGCTACTACGCATGATTAGTAGCTTATTTTCACAATCTACGTACCATTTCTGTATGTAGATTGTGTAAGCATGGTCTAAAGACCATGCTTGCACAATCTACGTACAGAAATGGTACGTAGAGTGTAAATAAGCTACTAAGCATGTATAGCAGCTCAATTATTAAAACAATGTATGTAAGACAAAAACTACGTAACTGTGAATCTGCACCTATATTTACAGGAAAGGCAGTCAGCCCCAGAGAAGTCAGAGGACAAAGAGAAAGGCAAGTTAACAAAATGTAAGTATTCCAACACCCCTAACTATACAAAATGATGTAAACTAAGATCACAATAACAAAAATACACAAGCATACATATAAAGGCAGGTTAGACTAATGATGGGTGACAGGGGGCTATAATGTCACATTAGATCCTCAGCACCATCACCAGTGGCACACAGCTCATTTCTGTGTTGATGTCAAATTTGTTTATTGTCTCTTTCTTGAACAAAATGTATTGTTTAAACTAATTACCAAGATTGAAGTTATTGGGCCTGATCCAGACCTACGCCCGCGAGCGTAGCGTATGATCGCCCGGGCGTATAAACTTTCACGCCCATGACACTCCCATTGATTGTACCGACTTACGGCGGCTGAACCCTACCCTAACTTTTTCAAGCGTCCGTGCGAATTTTCATACCGATACGCTGGTCGTACGGGGCTTAGCACGCCCATACTGTACAATTTAAATGGCTATCCCCGCCTCTGTGTAGTAACTCGAGGGTCTGGACTATCGTCGTACAAAACGCACGCCCCTTGGGCGAAAAATACGCTCAAAATACGCTTGCTGTACGCTCATGTCCTTCAGACCGGAAGTTGTCATACTGCACATGCGCAGTGCGTTTATTTGCCAGTTTTTACGCTCACGATCGACATACGATCGCATGCGGGCGTAGGTCTGGATCAGGCCCATTGTGTGGCTCTTTGGATGGCTAGTAGGCTGCATAACATTGATTTACATAATTACATGATGGCAACCAGTAACATGACATCTCTAATCACAAGAGACTGGATCCAGACTTACAAAATGTGTGGGGGTCCTTAGAGCACAATGGTATTCTATGTCTAGATCAGGCCAGAGAACACCAGTAAAGGCTCTAAATCCAAATTCCAGTGTTAAAGGTAGATCAGTAACCATCTATAATACACCTTCCTGCATCAAGTTAGATCAACTGCCCGGATAACAACAGAATCAACATTTCTATAGAGCTTCAGGATAAGTTTTCAAATGTTTATAAATATATTTTATTTAGTCACCATGATGGACACTAATGAAGGACATGAGTCATATTAGTATTTTAGGGCTGGATCCTGACTTGTGAACGTCAGGCCACTTACGCATGCAAAGTGCGTAAGAGGCCTGATTTGACTGGAGTCAAAGTGGTCGCCAATAATGGAGATGCTTACCTGAGAACTTTGCCCAATATAACAAGATAAGGGAGCGTATTAAGAGAAACGTTTCCATTTTGGAACACAAATATATGCGCACGGTTCAGGCCAAACCCCCCCACACCCATCACACTCCCCTCTCTCGGCCGTGCTGTCTGTGACTTCCACCTCCATAGACTCCTTGTATCTTTCCGTGTGCAGTTCCGTGCATATGTGTCCTCCGTACGTGCGATTCATGATTTACAAGTCCTTCCATGAGGCTCTTCCGCACGTATAGTCTACGTGAAGTAAGTAAAAAAAAGTTACTACACATCTATCTTGGTGTTTCATAACTCAGTTTCTTTACCCTTTTTGCACCTTTAAACATGTTTCCACCTTTTTAGAGTATTCAGGCAACGTTAAAGTTAGTCTAATCTGCTCTGTAGCCTAGAGGTGAAGGCCTTTCCATGTAGTTGGAGAACCATAGCATTCCACAGAGTATAGTTCAAGATCCCATAAAGTATATGGGATCATATACTTAACAATACAATCATATAAGTCTGGATTATTACTGATATAATTTATAGCAAAAATATGATATACATTTAATTAATTCTGAGCAATTTGTGCCTTTTCATCCAAAGCACTCTCAATATATGTTTGTCATTCTTTTTGCTGTACTGAATTCCATCTTTTAATTACTGTCATTTCATATACATACAGAGAGAATTATCACCTAAGGGCAATGACACCACCTGCATTGAAACAATAGACAGACAGACTACAACTGCAATCATATTTTAATTAAGAAACTGCTATAAACACAGGAAAACTGATCTTTCTGCTTTAATCTAATTAGCGTCTTTTAAAACACTAGCAGAGCAGTGATACTATAGCCAATAGCATCTGTATGAAACAATGAACCGTGAGTCAGTGTCTGTGAGAAGTTCCGTAAAACAAAAGGGATTCATATAGCAATCACTGCAGGAGGTCTCGGAGTTGGTATCATCTGAAACCATCTGCATATTCAAAGACTATTTGAAACTCCCGTCTTAAGCCCCTGCAAACCAATTAATACTATGTCATAGGAATCAATGTCATTGTAGTGTATATAAATCTCCACTTAGAGGTCCATTAATCAGTGGTGTCTGCTTGCTGCCATGGCCTGGGAGATCCTTGTGGTAAAGTGGGTAAAGTGTGCAGGTGATATACCGTATTTTTCGGACCATAAGACGCACCTGACCATAAGACGCACCTAGTTTTTAGGAGGAAGAATACAGAAAAAAAATATTTTGAACCAAATAGTGTCACCCATCATGTCCTGCACCCAGCATCACCCATCAGTCCAGCACCCAGCATCACCCATCAGTCCAGCAGCACCCATCAGTCCAGCATCACCCATCAGTCCAGCAGCACCCATCAGTCCAGCACCACCCATCTGTCCAGCACCCCCCATCTGTCCAGCACCCCC
>WWET01000463.1:578286-605266 GCA_011038615.1 Limnodynastes dumerilii | reverse complement strand
CAGCATCCATCTGTCCAGCGCCCCCCATCTGTCCAGCATCCATCTGTCCAGCACCCCCCATCTGTCCAGCCCCCAACAGCTATAATATATATATATATATATATATATATATATACCCAGCGGCACTTACCTGTAGTGTCCTCTTCTGCCGCCTGCTGCTTCTCCTCTGCGGTCTTGTGGTCTTCCCTGACGCTGATGTGACCTCAGGTCACTCCAGCGTCAGGGGGAGGAGCTGCTGCACTGCTCTGCCTGTCACACAGTACAGGCAGAGCAGAGAGAACAGTAATGGACGCCGCTATGAAGCGGTGTCCATTACCATTGTTTCTGCTCTGCTTGCCCTGTGTGACAGTGCTGTGTGACAGGCAGAGCAGAAATAACTGTAATGGACGCTGCTATGAAGCAGTGTAAGGCGCTCTCATCAGAGTGATGAGAGCACCTTACATTGCTGTCACAGCAGCGTTCATTACGCTGCTGACAGCCAGGGAGCGGGGGGATGAGTGCCTGGATGCACCGCATCCCCCAGCGGAGCGGGTCCCGACGGACCTGCTCATACCCCAAGGTGAGTATTCGGACCATAAGACGCACACACTTTTCCCCCCACTTTTTTAGGGGGAAAAAGTGCGTCTTATGGTCCGAAAAATACGGTAATTATCAGAATGGTATCTTTTCTGTATCTCTCATTTTCACTCTTACCATTCAATATTGCATTCTGGTGATGTAATGTTGCTCTGATCTTTTAAACTCTTTCTCTGTTTGCCTTCCTCTTGCTACTGTAAATGTGTTTACGTTCTGCCATTATGTAATGCCTTTGCTTTGCTGATGAATGCTCTCTTGATTGCTATTGTTTTACTGTTAGATTTGGTCTGGTGACTGCTGCCATATTTTAAATGTTTTTTTCTGTCTTGGTGCATGTTTAATAAATAACTGTTAATCTTTGGTAACCATATTCAATCAGGTTGGAAAATCATTTATTCAAACTTCAATACATCCTTCAACAGATTATTTTGCGACACTGAAACGATAACTGCTGACAGTTTCCAGAGAAAAAGTATTGTTCACATGACTGCCCCCGTAACCCAAACCCTAAACTTAACCTTCTCTCTGCAGCCAAGCCCTAACTCTCCCCTAACCATTCTCATCCTGCCAGGAACAAAAGACAGGTTAGGGTTAGTCTGCATTATATAACACTATGTGTCAGCACATACATAAAAAGGAGGTTTAGTAAACAATATAGCTATATTGGGTTAAGCTCACCTGCCCAGCATCAAGGCACCTCCTGTAGGTGAGTCCTTATTCGTTTGCTATATGTGTACTCAGGAGGTCTGTATTAAAGACACTCCTGCCATTTCAATAGTGTGCAGCAGACACATTGGGGAGCGGTCAGACTAGTAATGCTCATCCTGCAGATTAAACTGAATCCTCCCCTCTCTGCAGACTAACCTTAACTCTCCTCTAACCCTAACCATTTTCATCCTGCAGCCTAAAAGTAATCCTCCTCTCTCTGCAGACTAACCCTAACTCTCCTCTAACCCTAACCATTTTCATCCTGCAGCCTAAACATAATTCTCCTCTCACAAAGTGGGTGTATTGAGCGCTGTACTGCAATAAATAGAAATGATTTGATTTGTGCACATATATAGGGGGATGTACTGGCTCTAAAAATAATAAAAATTATTCATAATAAACCCCCTTTATTGCTGACAGGGTGTTCAATTTAATTTGATTATAAAACTTCTAAAACTTGGGTTGGGATTAAAGATAAAAAAAGGGGCGAGGTTCTGGATTATATAAAGTTCTGCAATGGAGAAAGGTGTACTTACACTAAACAGAATGAATAAATAAATAAAGTGCTGATCTTTAGTGGGTCTAAAGTAACATCTAAGGAGAGAAGAATTCACAAAGAAACCTAATGTGAGGTTTTATAAACTGCCCATGTGTGATGAGGGCTATCATGTTACCCTTAAAAATAAAACACTCTTGTTTATAACCATGAGTAAATACACGGACACCAGAATTGGGAATTGTAATTTTATTGATTATAATTAGTTTTAAATTATGACTACTAATGTTTCTTAGCGGAACTTAACCGTAACCTTAAATTTTTGATGGGGCCAAGAAAGCAAGTAACTTTATAACAAGAACGTATCATATGTAAACAAATCCAGCCATCATAAACTTACTTTAATTTTAACAACCAATAACTTGAAGTCCAGCATAAGCGCACTACTCCCGCCTTTTGGTTAAACACTACCTTTAGTGTTACGCATTGCGCACATCCAGACGGGACCACGGCCTCAGGCACCTCACCCTCTAGCAGTCACATCACAGATAATCACCCCCCCAGCAACTACCTGTCACACCGCTAGTTGTGCAGTAATCTTCAAAAGTTATGTACCAAACCACTTGCTTTCTGCCACCGCTGGTCCCTCTGACCAGCACCGCCACATCAAAAAAACCCTTAATAGGACAACGTCACCTAGGAAGAAATTAACACTCCAGCGTCCTCTATGTCATACCCGCCCAGATGAAGCAAGATAATGTCAGGGGAACTTCAACTGACATGTCCTTAGCCACACTGCTTCATGGGGGCCAACCATAGCAGGTCTCACACTCCTTTTCCCACCACCTCCAAAACCACAGCGGGATGTAAATTCTGTGGAGAGCGAATGGCGCACAGCCCACTAAATGTAGGAATGACATAGTACATTAACCCAACTAATTGCTTACGTGCTATTAACCTGCACAGTAAAGAGTAGGAAACAAACAGGTAAAAGCATCGACAAAGCATTATAACACAATAACGGTGCACCATTCAGCAAACTTGCAACTTAACATTCCTAACATACTCAGGAATAAGGAAGGGTATGCCAAAACCCCCGAATACAATCCGGTTATGACTATATAGACTATGGGGAACTAACGAACTGACACAGGCATTCAAGGGGAAAAGCCCTTCGTGCTCCAAGCACCTGGAGCTGCAGACCAGTTACCAGGCTAATCCCGGGAACCATGACCGGTCCGTGGCATGGGGAAAGACAACAGGGAACAAATACACTGCAAATAAACATCCCGATCACCACATCCCCCACATAGTCCAAGATGCCCTGAAGAAATAAAACCCATAGATCCACCCAGATCACTCCCGGTCCTCATTTCTCAGCGGCCGAATATATGCACGAAAAGCCTTAGATTTCCATCGCCCAATCTGCTTAATGGCTGTGTCTGAATATCCTTGAGCCGCTGCTGTAGATGCAGCACCAATTCGAAAGGTGTGCCGGATCCAGTCCCATATGAATCAGCGACCTCTGAAAAACAGCTATAAACTGATAGCAGGACAGTGGCATGCAGATTTTGTGTGCTAACCAAACCAAGCAACCCTGGGGACGTTTCTTAGCAAAGCGGCACCCCAAACGCACATGGCAGATGTTCCGATTCTGGTGCTTGCACAGCTCAACCCACCGGCCCCTCCTAGCTTGATCTGTCTTACCCTTGTGGATTCTACATTGTACAATATCAGCATGTATGATGACATTCTCCACTAAAAAGCCCGTTGACAAGGAAGATTTTGACGCCACAACCAGCAACCTATGCGAAAAGCTCCTGCAAACGCAAAGCTAAATGCTGCACGAAAAAGCAGCGTCTCATAGCCATCACTAGCCACCGACGCTACTGCCTCCATCATCCTATCCAATGAATTTATGGACAATGGGCGACGGGAATCCAGAGGTACCGGACGGGCCTGCGCCCAGCCCCGCAGAGCCTTGGTCACCAAGAAACCCTTGGCGACATCCTGCTCACCTGGCAATTTACTAAAAAAGGATATTCCAGCAAGGGAAGAACAGATAAAAGCACGGGACCTACCCCCCGTAAAGTGCTGCAACATAAATTCATGGAGAGTCGCTTGAAGATCCCCGACCAACCTACCGTGTTGCATGCGGAAATTCAACCAATCCTCCCAAGCAGCCTTATATTTTCTGAGGGTAGAGGGGGCCAAAGATTTCCCCGCTAGGTCTTCTATGGCGAGCTGACCACCTGCCAGATAGAGACAGGGCAATTTGTAGCGGTCTGTTCTGCATAAGGGGCAAGCTGCCTAAACCTAGACTAATCTGACGGGGAGAGCGCATCAGCCAATCCTTTATCCACCACCGGGACGTGTGCTGCCCGGAAGATAATGTTAAACTCGAGGCATCTCAGAATGATACGCCTGAGCAAACGGATAACCAGAAGAGACGATGCGCTCTGCCTGTTAATAGCCGGCACCACCCCTAAGTTGTCGCACCAGAAGACGAAAGATGATCTTAAAATAAGCCAGCCCACAATTCCAACGCTACAGCGATAGGGAAAAGCTCAAGAAGCACAAAGTTCTTGTTCCAGCCATGCTGATGCCACATGTCCGGCCAGAATCCCGTACACCGTTTACCCTGGAAATATGCGCAATAACCGCTTCCCCTTACCACATCCGTCTAGAGCTGCAGCTCCTTGCTGGATACGGGACAGGAGGCCCAGATTCGCACACCATTAAAGCTGTCAAGAAAGCATTCCCACACCACCACCTCCGCTTTCAAGTCTAAGGATAGCGAAATCCATCCCCGTGGATTCACCATCCCCACCGTCGCGCGGTCTAGCCACCGACAAAATATGTTGCCGAAGGGATGACCCAGCAAGCAAAGCGAAACAATCCCACCAATGACTGCATCCTCGCCAGCATGATCCGTTTCGCTGCTCTGGCCTACCTAAAGGTGCTGAAGGTGCTGGACCTTATCCAGCAGGAGACGGCAAAGCCCTGCTACCGTATCTATCTCAATCCTGAGATACGATAAACATGTAACTGGGCCCTCCGTTTTATCCCGCGCTATCGGAACCCCCAGGGAGAAGAATATTGCCTGTATGGAAAAAGACAAACTCCCACAGGAATCCGTTGCCACAGGGCCCACCACCAGGAAATCATCCAGGTAATGGGCCACACCCGAGTCCCCAGCCCCTGTGACAACGCACCAATGTAGAAAGCTGCTAAATGCCTCGAAATAAGCACAAGACACCGAGCAGCCCATTGGTAAACATTTGTCCACATAGTACTTACCCCCCATCCTGAACCCCATAAAATGAAAGGACGATGGGTGGAGGGGGAGTAACCTGAAAGCCGACTCCACATCGATTTGTGCCATAAGGGCACCGGCACTCTGTACTAACTGCAGAGCTGACTCAAAGGATTGATAGACAACCCTGGCACATGGGTCGGGGATAGCATCATTAACCGAGGCCCCCGGCGGGAACGACATGTGCTGTATGAGGCGGAATTTGCCTGGTGCCTTTTTAGGGACAACGCCAATCGGTGACAGGACCATGTTAGGAATTGGGGGGATGAAAAAGGGCCCGCCATACACCCTAAACTCACTTCTGTTCCCACTTTCTCCTCCAAAACCCCGGGAAACTCGAATGCTGATTTCAGATTACGGGGGAGGGCCATGGAAACAGGACCTACGATGGGCAGGCAAAAGCCTTTGTTAAAACCCTGTGAAAGAAAAATGGCCATGACACGTCTGGGGTAACGCGCTAGCCATTCATCCAGCTTTTGCAGTTTAGTTGGGTTGGCGCCCTGCTTAGGTCCAGGTTGCTGCTGGGCAGCAGGTCCAGGCGCGGAGGACTTATTGCAGGACTTGGCGGGGTGCCAACCAATTGCAGCGCAGGCAGGCGTGCCGAAACGGGCATCTGCCTCCCTGGTTGCACACGGCGTTATTGAAACCAAAACACTTTCCTTTGGGTGTACCCGGAGCGCTTCCGCGTCCCTTAGCCTGAAACCGCTGGGGTGTGCTAACTTCCCCCATCGGCTCGAATGAAGCCAGCATGACCTCCATCCACAGCTCCGCATCCTTCTCCACGAATGGAATTGATTCCTCCCTGTCCACATTTAAACGCTTGTTCTTATCGTGCATATCCTGCACCAGATGCTGATATCAGATGAATCCCTGCACTACGTCAGGCCGAGTTTCACGATACACTTCCATAAAGGTGCACCATGCCGTGAGCCAGTTGTCAAAACTGCGAAACTGCTCCTTGGCTGCTGCACCTTTTTTAACCGCTGCATTCAACGCCTTTTTGCTGTCAGCGGTGAGGGAAAAAATATCAACGTATTTGCCCTTCTTTATTTTTTCCCTAATACGCGGGCGCACGCCCCGTGCAATGGCCGTGTAGTCGCAAAATACCCTACTCCTGTCCTGTTCCACAAGGGAGGGGGGTGGCAGGGGGGTCAACTGACTTTTGCGCTTTCTTCAGTGCCTTTCTGCGCAAATGTCTGTCTATAGCTTTCCCCAGCCTGCGCGACGTGCACCTAACTGTGTCAGAGGAAAGGGACGTGACTGAGGAGCATGTTGACAAGGACGCGGACCCATCCCCTTCAACCCCGGACACATTGGCATCCGACTCACCGCGAGCTGGTTGACTCTCACCAGGCTCCTCACCAGCTTCTGTCACTCCCGGCAGATCTTCAAGCGCAGGGTGACGATACACGAGTCCCTGCCGCCAACGAACTCCTGCAGCCACCGGATCCACTGCGACTACTGGAAACAACCTGTGGAGCTGAAGAAGAGGCCGCGTCATCTGTTGCAACCAAACCTTGCACAGCGCCCCTGGCGCAACTAACTCTACCCCGCGCTGCACGAGAAGAGGACCTGCATCGGCGCAGCGACACTGAGCGGGATTGCTGATGCTGACATACGCTAGGCGCCTGGTGACCACAACAGTGAGAATGGCATGCACCCTGAGGGGCCCTAGACTAGACCTGCATCATGTTGACTATTTTGAGGGTCATACTGGGGAGGGACCCCTGCACCTACCATAACCCTGGCTACCACCCAGAGGGGCCCCCACATCTCCCCCCTCATGACTGAATAGCGATTCCTGAGGGCTGCACTGAAGTTCCCTCTGTGGCCTTATGACTGGGCTGCACTGCAGTTCCCTTTGTGGCCTTATGACTGGGCAGGCTGCACTGCAGTTCCCATTGTGGCCGTGGAGAGGTCCGCCCTTTTTGCCTGCCCGGCGGGTCCCCTCCATGGGGGAGCCCACCCACCAGGTCCCCTCCGTTCATGGGGGAGCCCACCCACCAGGAGGAAGATGCCAGGCTGCTGGTCCTAGAGGACATTCCAGCAGCCTGTCCCTGCGGCTCCAGCGTCTCACCGCTCGCCTGAGCGGTCGCGCTGGGCCTTGTGCGCGCACGCACGCACCGCGCGCCCTCGCCGCAGGGATGGGGACAGCAAAGAACAGACTGAATGAAGTCCAGGGACGGGTCCTGGCAGCCTGTCTGAACGCTGTGGCCGCGCCATGTTCGAGGCACTAACGCTGGGGTTACTATGAGGGCTGATATGCAGGAGAAGGGAAGTAGGGACAGGAGGGAAGGAAAACTCTGTATGTAAGGGAGACAAATAGGACTTAAATAATATTTAAGGTGAGACATGAAAGGGTCAATGGAACCTGACCTAAGAATGTGAGTAAAGGAAATTAAGACAGAAAGCAAAGAAAAGGAGGGGGCTAAGGAGTATTTAAGTAAAGGAAATAGAGAAAGAGATTGAGAAGAAAAGGAGTGAAAGGAAATCAAATAATGCCACTTATCTTTTTAACGTAGAGCACCAAACCCCAGCAATTCCAAGATGAGACGGCAGCTTCTCTAAGCAGCATAGCCCTTATAAAACCTCGGAGGACCTCCCCCCACCACACCAGGGCCAATGGCAAGTGAGGTAAGTGTTACCACTAAGCCCACCCACACCGGGAGTTTAATTTGCTTCATGTTAAATTTATTAACCCTCTGCTTCCCATATAGAAATAAAAAATTGCTATTAGTCTCATTAATAAAGTGCAAATATGAGTGTTGGCATTACAAATAAACCTAATTGTCTAGATGACTGCTCAATTGATGAATAAATAAACTTATGAGAAAGTCTTTCTAAAAGTCTCCTGAATGCACAAACACTTCTCAGCAAACGTGTAGATAACTGTTCAATAATTAAATACACGATAAGGTCTTTTCAATACTTGTAAATACACAGAAACTTGCACTTGTATGTCTATAGTGCAGGGTTGCCGACTCTCCTCGTTACAATCAATAGCTTCCTTCCAGGTTCTCCCGGATGGAAACTTTCAGTTGTCGGCAACCCAGCTATAGTGGAGTGACTGAGACAAAGTAAAGATCCTACAAATGTAGTCCACTGATAAGGGGTATAAATCTGGTGCTTCAAAGACCAATTGCTGAAAAGTTTTTGTGCATTCACAAGATTTTTAGAAAGGCCAGAAGCAGGCATGCCTATTGCTGAATTTGGGGCTGTCTGTAAAAGGGAGACACCTGTGTCAAGGCATGTCACAGGTGGTCAGACTATGTAATTTATTCAAATGGTGTCCAATCACAGAATGTACAAAGCGGATAATATTAGAGGTAAGAAGGTACTAAATATCAAATCATTCGCCAGGTATTACTCATATGTCAGGTTAACTAATCACCTATCAAAATTTCCACACATTGAAAAGGAAAATCATATGTGTGTACAAGGGGATTATTTCATATCATTACAGGTGTAATATCATACTAATTAATCACATTGACATATGTAGATACGGAACCAGTGGGTATACCCTTGTATAGTACCTATGGGGAATTAGTAATAAAAGGAGGATAATTAATTTTGGGATCACACAATATAATAAGTTTCCACAGGAAATTGAATATTGGACTTCAGGGGTTTTTATTCATGTGGCAGATTTTATCTTTGGAGCAATAGGGGTCAATAATATAATATATAATATGTCCTAAATAAGGAACTTTGAATTTCTTCAGACTTCAGATAGCTCAGATCTATAATTACTGCTAGAGATAGGACGCAGTAATCATATTTCCACATGTTAAATTTCCCCATATCTTTTTATTTTTAATTTACTGCCTTTATGAAGTCAAAACTTAAGAGATTTGTGAATGTTCAAAGTTTAAATAGATGACAGCCTCATTTATATCACATATAATGTATGCAAATTGATGTCACCTCTATCCTTAACTCACGCTTTTTTTTTAAAATCTATTATGAAATAAATGCTGAATCACACTTTAATCCAATCAAATTCTTTACCAGGAGATGTACAACCTTGAACCTATAACTTCTGCCGCTATAGACGGCAAACCGAAACTTTAAAGGACTTTCCACCCTCAGGCACATTTAAAGTATTGCTGTGTCCACCCTCACATCGCTTTAAAACAGTAAAAATCTAGAACTTTTACATTAACGAGCCAGAAACGCTTTCTTTTTTGCCCTTGGACACTGACATGTGTTGTAAGCAAAGGTGACTGTAATAAATAACTCTGTCTAAATGATATACTAGGCTTTCGTGGTGAAAAACACTGAAGTTAGCAAGAGAAAAAAACAGCAATTCAGTAATAGTTGCAGAAAATCAAATTAGGTAATCTTTCTCCTCAATTGACCCTAGGAACCTACCTTGATTTTCAATCTATTTACATGTAAAATAGCGACGAATCAAAAGTCTTGATCAATTGTCAGTACAAATCAGCACCTATACTCTGTATAACCGTTTAACCTTGGGTTCCTCTTCCAGGCCCTATGCTCTAGGTAAAGGTATAAACACACTACAGGATTTTTTAACGGTAACGTTCAAATCACCCGATAATGGAGCGTTTTCAACGATATCGTGCATATGTGTTCATTGCAACAATCATATCCGATCATTGCAAAGTACACAAAATGGTTTGATCGCATCTTTTAAAAAGTTTAATTTTAATTATTAAGTCTTCAATAATAAAAGCTGAACCGAAAATCGTGTAGTAGTGTGTATGCAGCCTGATTGGCGATTAAAATGGTCTATAGTGTCATCCATCGTTTAAAAACTTGTAGTCTGCATAGGGCTTAAGCGGACTTGCCAGCTTCAGATATAGATATAGACCTGCGGTTCACCTGCTACAGGACATTAGCATGTGGCGGTTCTGTGAACAATGATGCCAAGAGTAGTGGGGTGGTTTAAATTGAACCGCAATTGGACTCTGGACGATCACCGCTAATCAGCTGCTGCCAATCCAACATGCATATCTGCCAAATGGATGAATGGTAACCTGCCTATACTGTGACAAAAATAGCCTCTCACTTAATGCCACAATTCGGCTCCCCTGTTGGTAGCTGTCAGAAATGTCATTTTTCAGATGGCATTGAGCATTTTTCAGATGGCATTGAGCGCATTGTTTGCAAAATCTATGTTTTTCCAATCCAACCGCATGGAAAAGGAACTGTTATTAGAAGCCTGGATTCAATCTTTTCATTTGAAGAACCCTGGTTGGAAGGCTTATAATTGCCCAATCAATGATCACTTTACATGTCAGAGGAGGATCTCATGAATTGTGAGGATCTCAGCTTTTTTGCTGATTAGGTGAACTTGGACATTGGTCATAGTAAACATTAGTAAACACATGGGTCATAGTAAACATTAGTAAACACATGGGTCATAGTAAACACAGTAATCCTTTTACACATAGAACTACAGTAATTTTCTCAAACAACTGCAACTATATGGGGACAAATATGGGACAGTTATTCAAATGCTATAGTTTAGTGGCAGACCACTTGCGGTGTCTGTGTCGCTCGTAGCGCCCACACATAATCCCATGCTACCTACCACTGCTAAAATTAAGATCATTTTTAGATATTAGAAGAGCTGATAGAAGCTTTACAAAGTCAAATCAGGTTAATGCCACATTACAGATTATCAAAGAGGGAGTAGACGGAGAGTGAGACAACATGACGCACACAGGAGGAAGATACTTCATCCGATAATAAACTTCTTTTGGATAAAATAATAACAAAAAGATAAGATAAGAAGGGACATTACAAGAAGGAGATAACAAACAGGAACACAATTACATTACAGGCAGGACATCAAACAACAACTTGATGGTATGAAACACCATTGAGTAGTCATAGCTGCTGAACGTCAATACACTCTATGGAGTTAAGATATTGTTAATCAGAAAAGGCTTTGAGAGACTTTCAGATGCTGACTTGGATAACTCCCGGCAGACAAACTATGATTCACTCAAGTCATTCAAAGTGGCAAAGAAACTTGAATAAACGTGACTAAAACGTAACAAATTTAAGTAAGGACCGTGTTCACACCTAAGATGCAGAAGCATGCACAGTAGGTCATTTCCGCAATCTACGTATCTTTAAAGACCGCACGGAGTAGTAGAAAGTGGCAGTGTAATGCCACCTCGGGGAGTAATTAGTTAGAAGTGGGATGGATTTAGATTAGCCGGGGAGGGCGGGGGGAGAGAGGCAATATCCGTGCAGAGTTTCTTTCTTAAGAAGGTAACTACGCACAGTTAGATAAGGTAGCCCTATGGCACTCGTAAGTGCCATAAGGTACCTTAAAACCGAGGGGGGGGAGGGGAGATAAGGGCAGGTTGAGTGAGTTAGCTGCGGATCTGTCCACACCTAACTCACTCGTATCTGTGAGCACGGTCCTAAATGTACAAAATTAGATGTAAACAGCCAGTGTGGGAATATTAAGAAACCTGAGATATTTAAACTGTGGCCATGTAAGATGTGGCCACACAGGTCATATATTGGTGGCCCATAGCTGAGCTGCATTCAGCCTGCCACTAGGCCAGCAGGAAAGCCAGAGGCGGCCATCTTGAAATGCTTAGCAGCAGGATGTCCTCCTCAGGGATTAAAAAAATAAAATAAGAAAAAATATATATATACAAAAAGATTGTATCAGGCAACCTTATAAGACCACCAGCCTACATCAATGCTTATTTGGCACCAATTTATTTGGTTCATGTAGCTGGAAAAAAGGCTAATAGCACATATGTCTATATGATGACCTAGATCCAGTTATTGATGTTGATTGTTTCATCAATTGCTTGTCTCTTTTTTTAAAACACACAATAAAACCACTTTTAAAAATATATTAAGCACTTCTGAGGAACTACGAAGTTTTCGTCTTACGTATGGTGTTCTAAGATTTGAGCTACCACGCATGCGTCTTTAGACTGCGCTTACGCAATCTACATACAGAAATGGTATGTAGCGTAAATAAGCTACTACGCATGCCTAGTAGCTCAATTTTCGAAACAACGTACGTAAGACGAAACCAACGTAACTGTGAATCCGGACCCACGTCTGCAGGAGAAGACATTTTATAGACTACTGGCCACAAATGACTTGTTAAAAGGCAAGTAAACATTTCCTAAGTGTAAACTAATCAAATATAATGACGATCTGCAGGATTCTGCTGCGAAAATAGACTTCAATAACAACTTCAAACCCCATAGAAATTGAGGAAAACATGTAAATTTAAACATAAACATTTATACATCTACCAGGCTCACATACCACAGAACAGCCACCTGTAAAATGAATCATCCCTCCAAGGCTTCATCATTCATAATTCATCAAACTCAAAATGGGATTCAGGAGCCTTAATACGCTGAGGGGCTTATTTAAACCCGAATATGCTTAGCAGCCTATTAAATGAGAGATGCTTAGAGCTGCAACCTTGGAGCGACTAGAGAGATTAACCCTTTATTTCCAGGAAAAGAAGTGTGAGGTTGAAAGAAAAATATCAACATGATGGTGGGTTAATCTTATGGATTAGTTTACACACTCAATCATTTGTGTGTTTTTTGGGGTCCCGGTGGCATAAAAAGTGGTTGCAGGAGGTGTGGCAGTAGGGCTGGATCCAGACTTAAGTAAGTGCTTGAAATTAGTTACTCCTCGGCTAAAACATATTGATTTCAGGGGGAGTCATCCTTTGCATGCACTGTTATTTAAACTTGGGATAGGAGCATCATATGACTCCTTTGCAATCAACATGGTTTATCCCAGGAGTAACTAATTTCAAGCAGT
The DNA here is from genome assembly GCA_011038615.1 of Limnodynastes dumerilii. Taxonomy (NCBI): domain Eukaryota; kingdom Metazoa; phylum Chordata; class Amphibia; order Anura; family Limnodynastidae; genus Limnodynastes; species Limnodynastes dumerilii. Next base: position 592,379 of record WWET01000463.1, on the reverse strand, counting down.
TACTTAAGTCTGGATCCAACCCGTAGAGCGGTAAGGCAATAGTAGACCTGCAACTACAACAGATACATTGGACCAGATTCAGCGTTTGAAAACAAGAGCAAAAGAGGTGGAGACTTACACCTGGGTAAAACCATGTTAAATTGAAAGAGAGAAAACTGTTGTGAACAGTATTGGAGTTGAGAGATGATGTTGGGCAGAAACTGGGCAGTAAGCATAAGTATTCTCCCTTCTTGCAAAGAATAAAATTAATTTGACTCCCCCTGAAATTTAACATGGTTTTGCTCAGGTGTAACTTTCTACTTGTGTTTCCTCTTATTTTCAAATTCTGGATCCAATACAATGCCTCCAGTCATCGTAGTTCTGCTAATAAAACAGCGATGGCAGCTTCTAGGCATGCACATTACTGCGCATGCACAAAAACTATGCATATTAATGGTAACTAACTGGCAGATGCTCCAGGAAATACAATTTAAAAGACAAAAAAAAACTTAAGTATAAAAATCTGACAAGAGTGGCAGTACGTTTTGTGGTAGAGGGGGTTCCCTTGTTGAAACAGTTGATAAAAACCAGGAGGCTGCAAAATCAGGCACGCTGGACCAGATTCACAGATACGATCTGGCTTCTTTTTGCGTGCGTATTTTTAGTTTCGGATTAACTGCGCAGGCGTAATAACTTTTTCCACACAAGTTTCGTAGGATTTAGGCACGGATTACTGAATCGCACTTAGTGACATACGTACGGAGGGGCGTCATTGTCTTCCGTATGTGAGACATTACGTGAAAGTGGATGGGGGGAGGCATTTAAATGGCCATTTGAGGGCGCAATTAGTAATGTACGTACTTATGTAAGGAACTTATGCACGTAACTACACACATTGGGCCTGATCCAGAGGTACAATGTAGCGCTGAGCGTACTAACACTCAGCGTTACATCGCTGACTCCCCCTGGCACTTCCCCTGTGTGGGCGTATGGCCCCTTCCTTACGCCGGCTGAAGCCCGATCTTAGCGACGGCGACGTAGGTCTGGATCAGGCCCTTGGTGACTAAGAAACATTCGGTAACATCCCGTATCCCCCTCAGTTTTAGAAAGAATGACACCCTGCAAGAGTGGAGCTCATCCAAGCTTTCGACCGTCCTTTCAAATAACTGCCCAATATCCAATCCAACAGCATATATTCATACGTTGCTAGTCGCTGCCTTCTGACCTAAACATACGCCTGATCCGCGATCGAGCATTGCCGTAGCAACGCCAGGCAACATCTGCCCGGCGCATGCGCAGATCGGCTGCAAAGCGACGGCGGGCGTTATTCTGGATCAGGCCCATAGAGTTAAGGTTGCCCTATGGATACATAAGTCACCGAAAATCAGTCTGTGCGAGGGGAGTATCATGGGTGTCGCCTTGCAATGTACGTGCGTACATTTGCGTACTTTATACACACACACATCTGTTTTTTCAGGCAGAAATGGAAGATTGGCACAGTAATTGTTCCAGTGTTCCTCCGCTCTACCCTCTACCCACAGTAGATGAGCAGACTGGATGGGCCATGTGTCTCTTATCTGCCGTCACTTTCTATGATTTAGATGGAAAAATTCTACTGAGGGCAACCTATTAGCCATAGTTCAGTTAAGCTTTTAAGTGCAATATGCATCCTGTTACAATGCAACTTGTGGCACTAAGTCCAATTTTGGGACTGCCCATTAAAAACGCTGATACTCCCAATTGTTTCACAGCTACACTGATCATTTTTAAAAGCATAACAAGCTTCTATAGAATACATGTACAGGAGCATCATCCTCATTAGTTCACCACAATACCCAGCATGCACATGATTCTAGTACAGGAAAAATTTGGCCAAGGTGTTATTAGGTGTTGTTAATGCCATATAAACATGTTTTGAAACCAATGCTAATACATCTTCCCTGCTTCTGGGAACATAAAGGACAATCAGGCCTTCAGATCATGGGGTCCTTGATTTAATAGGGTAGCCTGACCAGGAAACCACTTATCCACTTGTTATTCATTTTCTGGAATGAAATTTCATTAAAATTTCATATTATCTTGAACACTGAGAATATAATAGTTCTGTATTTTTATGTGTGTGTCTATATATAATATATATTATTTATATATTGCCAAAGGTTATGCAGCACTGTTCTAAAAATAATAAAATTAAAGTACTTGGACTTACAAAAGGTAGGACCAAGGCTTACAACTGTGGTATCTGTGTTCCCCCACATTATCTACCTATTGCTATTTCAGTGGTACCACACAAGAAAATCAGATATATTAAAAACGACAAACAGAAAGCACCCTGACATTTTATGTCAATTCAATGCTCAGGTGCCCTGCAGAAAACTTCGAGAGCAATACGAACATTTTGAAAGCCAAGTTCCTTATCATAAAGTTCATTTTAGGTGAATTTCCCAGATATTAAATTCATATTTCGTGTTCACCAGAGCTCAAAGTGTACTCAACAGAGACAAGTATTTACAAAATATTGCCTAATAATGTCTTATTGAATAATCCGAGACACATTTATAAATTTATGCTCATGAAATCTAATGCATTATAACTTTATTTTCTCCTGCAAATTAAAGGGCAAACAGCATATGAAAATAAAATTGAAGCAATCTTTGTTTAATATAAAGTCGTTCGCTAATAATTTGCCCTCCTCTGGTATAATAAGGATGTACAAAGAGTTGAGAGAAGTTTCCTTATTTTCCAATTTTGTTTTCTATAAAATTGCCATATGAATTTTTTATTTGGTAATTTTGTACTAATTTTGCTTTCACCCTTAAGGCACTCAAATGTAATTAACTATGTTTTACTTACTCTAATAGTTTTGTGTATATTATCATATATATTAAATTTTCTAAGCCAGCAACTTGACTCCTTTTTTTTTTATTGCACCCTTCTCTAACAATCTGAAGTTCATTAAAACATTTATTCCTGTAGTTACAATAAGCAAGTAATTGCAATTATGTTGCTTTGTAAGCATATTCATGGGCTTCTTAGTTGAAGCTCTTGTACAGCTCGGGGTAAGCCATTGTGTAGAATAATCAATTTTAAGTTCACCTTAGGAAACTGTCATTTCTGCTAAGTTTTCAATATTATAATGATGAGTGGCACAAAGTAAAAGACAGTACCTGAAAAAAAAGACCAGTGTTTTATGGTAGGGATGGGGTAAAGGCACGTAGTAAATGTAAAGTTAGGGCATGATCTAACAAGTGCACCACATCAAGAGCCGAATGAAGACACAAATAGGCACTGATGCACAGACACAGGTCATGTCTAAGGCCAGGGGGCTGATAGTCTACAACCCAGTTTGTATGTTTTCATACTTAAAGCACAATACAAAAGTGAAACTATCGCTTGTGGAGTGTTGTGTGGATATATAACACAATACAAAAGTGATGCTATCACTAAAGGAGCGTTGTATGGGTATATCATATTATATAAATACGTGAATAAAAATTTTATTTTCACAATTTTTTATTATATATATATATATATATATATATACAAAATAGAGGTTGCTTTAAATCAATTTATAAGGTAATAAGGTAATATGGAGAAGGTGCTGTAAGATATGGGGAATTTAGATATATACAAAATAGATTACATTCTATCTTTAAAATAAAAGTCAGAGAATGTGTTAAATATATCTGCAGATATATGATAAGCCGCCAGCCACTTACTGTATTGGTCCCAACTCTAATATTGTCCAACTTTGGGTCTTATATCATGTAATTTTGAATTGAAAGCTCACCCCTAGCAGAGGTCCCCAATAGTCCGGGGGTGAGCTCTAAACTAAAAAATACATGACATATGACCCAAAGTTTGGACTCTGACAGTATTAGAGTTAGGACCAATACAGAGAAGCCTTGTAAGTGGCTGATGGCTTATCATATATATGCAGATGTATGTAATTGATTCTCTGACTTTTTTTTTAAAGATAGAATGTTATGGTTAGTTACTGGTTAATTGCAAGAGTGTTGGGTGCCTTTTTTGCATCTATCTATCTATCTATCTATCTATCTATCTATCTATCTATCTATCTCTTTATAGATTAGGGTGACAAACTCTATGGTAATTAACCCTTCTTTTATAAAATGACTTTAGTGTAATTATGTACTGTTCCTATTTATAAATATTAATGAGAGGTTGAACCTAGTGTGGAATTATTAGCAGTGTAGTAGAGTAACTTCAGCAACTGATATTGTGGAAGTTATGTCACAGTAAAATGGGGGGGAACTAAATTGTTGATTTATCAAATACCAAAGGAACAATTTGTTTCTGTTATGTTATAGATGCTATAACAGGCTTCATAAACAAGACAAATAGTAAAAAAAAATGGATACACCAATTATAACATAGCAGCAAAACAGCCGCTGAGGTATCAGAATTCACCGAAGAAAAAAACAAATAGCTTCAGTAACTCTGTGAGATAAAAAATAATCTGAGGATGAGGAAGAAATCTCGCTCATACAGGGCCGTATTCAGAGATCCATTTCCTCGGCTAGTTCCGTGTATATTTTTAGGATCGGCCCAACAGCGCATGCGTAGCAACTTTATTTACGTAGTTAATGTAGACTTTTACGAGTGGAAGTGCCTTACGGAAGGACCCGTGAATTGCACGTTGGTATATACGGACGGATATGCGATGCAAAAATACACACGGAAAAACTTTAATAAAAATAGGCGGAGGGAGGCATTATAATGAAGGAAAGGGAACGCGACTAGCTCGAATCGCATGTACGGAGGACACATACGCATGGGAATGCACTTGGAAAGTTAGAGGTGGTCTATGGCGGCGGAAGTCTCTGACAGCACAGCCAAGAGATGGGAATGCCGCGCTTGTGAGGGGGTTTGGCCTGCACCAGCCGTGCGTATAATTGCGATCCGATCACCACACGGATCTCTGAATACAGCCCACAGACTCTTCTCATGGAATCTTCTGTTGCACTCACTGACATTAGGCAGCGCTTTATATAGGTTGCCTAATGGCTTCAAACAGCCGCACGTGCTCAGTGCAGGAGCCTCACACTGATGCTCTGGTTTTAATTAACACTTAAGTAGACAGCATACAGCGCTACTATTTCCAACATACAATAGATTGAACTAGCCTTCACTTGCCTTTGTACTTGCACAGGCATGCAGAAGTACTGTACCTTTGCATGAACCTCTGGATGGCATGTGGCCAGTCCATGTTTAATACATGGATGAGTTTCCAGACTTGGAGATCCTAAGGAAAAGATTGAAGGCTCTGTTTTGTGAGGCCACACACATTACACCAGCCACCCACTGAAGGGTCAAATGTGGGCATGGCAGGCCCTGCATAATAGTGCCACTTCATGGCATGGTGGTTGAGGCCAACACAATAGAACAGTTTAAACATGATTGGGATAAATTGAAGGTTATCCTAAATCTTGGTAAATTAGGATGTAGGATAAGTATAGTTTTAAATAAACAACTGGAGCATGTGGCTCTTATCCGCCATCACTTTCTATGGACCAGTTCCAGACCTACGCCTGCTAGCGTATTTACGCTCGCCGTAGTCGTAAAAACACTGTTTTCCATGTCCTGCGCATGCGCGTGGCACATGTTAAGACCAGAAACTCTTAACGTACTTACGAGACTAAGGTCAAAAGCGTAACTATGAACGAAGCAACGTGCCAACCATACGATACTCGTAATTACGCTTCGGAGGCAGGGTGAGGCATGTAAATCATACAGTGTGGGCGTGCTTAGGTGCATAAAGGACATTCAGCCATTAGAGTAGGGTATGGAAAGCGTAAAATGGCAAAAATACATACAACCGAGGGGTGTGCCTAGAGGAGTGCATAGTAATAACAAAAGCGTAAATACGCTACGCGTTGAAACATAACCCGAGCGTAGGTCAGGATCAGGTATTATGTTTCTATGGCATCTTGGATTGTTGGAAAAAAACTGCAAATTTTGTATCTGTTGAAAAACATGAGTCCAAAATGTTTAACTATCTTTTGTCTTTCCTCTGTGCTAAATCCTTTGAAAGTTACATTACATGTTTTAAAATGCAATTGGTAATTACAGCACCTCCAATTTGAAATCGCAACAGTAAAGGGAAAGAAAAGAAAATAGCTGTTGAAGACTTGTGCTAAAATGTCATCTTTCATAAAAAGCCTTTCACTCAGCTCCAATTTAAGGAGACGTTTTGCTGACAGTATCACCGGAATGCATTACTACAGGATTCAGAAGTAATTGCTGCCATTCTAAAATAAGCCTGATTTCAGAAAGATGGCAAGGCACTGTTATAAATACATCCTGGCTGGACCATCTGCTTCTAGTGTTACATTTAACCTGACATTACATATTGTATCATGGGAAGATTGATGCATTAATCAGAACATTTTAACAGGTTACGGAAACAGCAGTTTTTAATTTTCAGATGGATAAAGTTCAGCAATGTCTCTGGTTATACAAATTCCAGCCTTATCATCCCAAAAATATGACTTTACAGATGATATTTACAGCATTCAAAAATTAGAAATAAACTCACAAAGGCAAAATAAAAGTTGACAGAGTTTGAAAAAAAAAACTATTTAGAAACATTTAAATTTAGAGATTATTTTAAATCTACAGTTATTATAAATATACTAAAAGGTGTAGTTATTAAGAGAGATAGCTACAATCAAATTGCTTTCTCATATGTCTAATGCCTTGTACAAACATTGGGCTGGATCCAGACCTAGTTAAGTGCTTGAACTTAGTTACTCCTGGGCAAACCATGTTGATTGCAGGGGTAGTCAAGTTAGTTGTATTCTTTGCATGCAGGGACATATCTTTGAATTGCTTACTGCACACAGATACTGACCAGTATATTGTGTCAGCCTCCATTCCCCAGTATATTTCTTCAGCCTCCATTCCCCAGTATATTTCTTGAGCCTCCATTTCCCAGTATATTTCTTCAGCCTCTCTCATTTACACTTACCTTTTTTCCCTCTTTCCTTCCTCTTCCGCAGTGGTCTTCGGAATGCACTTCTCCTTACACTTACCCTCCTAGCTCCGCAATGGCCGGCGTCTTCTAGATGGAACGTCTTAATGTCACATTCTTCGTTGCGTCTTCCCGCATCCCGAGCATGCGCAATGGTTGGTTTTTTTTTCTCCAGATTTTGCTTACGGGAGAAATGGGGGGCTCTCCTGGGAGTCCGGGAGGTCTCACGGACATTCCGGGAGTTTCCCGGACATTCCGGGAGAGTCGGCAAGTATGACTATGACTCCCCTGCAATCAACATGGTTTAGCCCAGGAGTAACTAACTTCAAGCACTTAACTAGGTCTGGATCCAGCCCATTAAGCATAAAGCAATGTCTATTCCAAGTACACAAGATGGTCAGGGTTTATTTTAGGGTAAGTACTAGTTAGGAAGAGAGGAGTTATAATGGGTAAGGGGCCAGGAGTTGAGTACTTTATGAGTGTGGGTCCCTGGTAAGAATGGCCCTATTTTGACACTGTCTGGGATATAGATTGCTTATGCCTCGATGAGGCATAGCAATCTATCCCCGGAGCACCGAACATGGTGTTCCGATAGGTAAGTGTAAAAACTAATCCTAACCCTTCCCCTAATTCTGACCCTAAGCTTCCCCTGCCATTACCCTAACCCTCACCCTCCCTTCCCCACAGCCCAACACTAACTGTGTGTGGGGGGTCAGTTGGAAGTATTGGAAGTATTGGCACAATTAGAAGAGGCCAAGATACTTTAACTGCAGAACACAACCCTTAAAGGTAACACAGTAACATAAATTTGGTTGGGCCTAGTTATGCCATCTCAGGTTCTGGGAATAATAAGAAATAATAAGGTTGGTGCGTTATAGATTCTAAATGGCTTTGGAGAAGAGTTACTTGTCTTCTAATGACCTTTAACTCATTTTGGGTCACCTGCATTTCTTTTTTCTACCTAAATAACATAGGATGGATCCAGAAGTCTGGTGCAACTGAGGATGGAGCTCCACCCACAGCGGCAGCAGAAATGAGATAGCAGATCAACGCGCAATTCTAATTTCCCTAGACCACTAACCTCCCACCTATGGACTTCAGAACTTAGGACCCTACAGAAAATAGAGCCAGTGTCTAAATATGGATCATATGTAATGGCTTAACCAAACGGTACAATTTAAGTATGTACCCCCCTCCCAATATGTGTGCAGGTCGGTCCGGACCCGCCGTTGGAAAGGCTTCCAGCAGGAAACCTGGATCCTAAGAGCAGAAAAGGCCCACATTGCTTAATTCTGACTCCAGTCCATAGGCAACAATTCTAATTCAACCACCATTTTAATAAACTACATCCCCTGTTATAAATGCATATAAATCTTAGTTTTTATTATTTCAGTAAGGTACGCCTGAATGAATGGTGCGAGAGTTCTCAGTCATTTACCATTTAAGAACATATAATAGTAAATTGTTTACCATCACCGACACATAGAATATGAAGGCAGAAGAGAGAACCATAGTCCATCCAGTCTGCTCAATTTTTAAAAAGAAAACCATACCGACCCTATTCCTAATTTGACCCTCAATTTCAGCTGGTGATGCTATATAAAAGCCTTACCAGAAGTTTCTGTGTGACCCTATAATAATAAAATAATATATTATTATATGCCCTTTTATAATATAATACTCTTGAATACCCCTTCACTAATAGAATAAAGTTTAGTGCCCCCTTTAGTAATAAATTACTTTTGAGCAGCCAATTTTTATGATATATTACCCTCATTTTTAGCATAGGTATAGTAGCATATAGTAGGTAATATACCAACCATAAGTCATTATCTAATATAAGCCATCATATCTTGAAGTTTGTCTCCAAACGCTTCAGCTAGTGAGTACTACTTTGCATCAGGAGTGCAACCGGTGGAAGGTGTTTTGTTGACTTGTTTGTAATTCAATATATTTATTTCAAATTTTTTTTATGTTATGTGATGTTAGAACCTTTTCTATATATTTTGGATTACATTTCTTTGAATCAGTAGTTTTTATTGATTTTCTTAAAAAGTTTTGTGATACAACTTAAAACATAGAAACTTACCCCACAGTGTACACCCCAACAGAGCCTGCTTACAATTATTCCTCCTGCAACCTCATCCCTTTCATCCCATAACATAACATTGGATTAAATATTTATCATTAACCATTCACTCTCCTATTTTCTTCCAAGTACATATTTATGAGGTTGAAGCCGCAAATGGAGATGTGATATTGAATGAATGTTAAATGAATTTTTTAAGTGTGCATTTTATTGAACTATTTGGACATTTATTTTAACTCATTTGTGGTCCCTGTTACTATGGGCTGCACTCGGCAGCGTTTTTCCACACACTTTCTTTTTTCTTTAAAAAAAAAATTCTCTAAAATTTTTCAGAAATAAACACATAAATATCTAATTAATAACATTTCTAGTGCTGGGTAGTGACAAAGGGCCAGATCCAGACCAACGTTTCCATTACGTTTCTTCGTGTAGCGTAATTACGCTAGCGTATTTACTATGCACTCCCCCAGGGCACTCCCCTCGGCCGTATGTACTTTTGTCGTTTTACGCTTGCCAAACCCTACCTTAACTTTTCAAAGCGTAACTTCTGACGTATGTAAAGGCTTCACGTACGTAAGTGCCTTAACACGCTCATACTGTACGATTTCAATGCCTCACCCTGCCTCCGAAGCATAATTACGGGTGTCGTATGAATGTCACGCCTCTTCGTTCGCAGTTATGCTGTTGATACGAGGCTGGTACGTACGTTCAGAGTCACGTGACGTAACATCTGCTGCACGCATGCACAGTACATACAAAACACCGTTCTTACATTACCGGCTAGCGTAAATACGCTAGCGTACGTAGCTCAGGATCTACCCCATTGTGAAAGACGACGTCACCAATGTGAAGTTTAATAGAAAAGATATGTACGATTTTATTTATTTTATTTTATCTGAGTTTAAAATTGCAAAAAAAAGGGCCTGTTTCTTGAAATGTTTCACTCCTAGGCACCAAATGTGGTATATGGTTGGCATAATTCTCCAATCCAGTAGCTGCACTCAAGGGGATGTTACAATGAAGACAGGTATTCCGCTCCACAATCTAAGGTTAGCAAATTTATGCATTACCATGTATTCATGTGCAAATATTCTGTAAAATAGAATATAGAAATTCCCAAACTGTAAAACCAGGATGAAAAGTCGATAATAGATCAAGGTCAGTACAAAGATGTCTCAAAACTCTGTCAACTTTAAAAAGCTATATTAAAGTATTGTCCTCAAATAAAATAGAATTTTAACAAAGAGAAAATGTAAAAGGTGACAAAATTTACTCTGCAATAACTTATCATTGGGGCAAATACTGAGTGTGGCTGCAATAGGACCTAGAAGTAAGGGATTACTAAATACACAATAAAAGGTAAGTTACCATTGGAAAACATGCACAAATGTTTCATATTTATGTAAAGATGCATTTTTGCCACCTACATCAAGGGCAAATGCAGGATTTTGAATGGGATGGGTTTTCCATTTTATTCCAGTATTTAATAAGAAATCTTAGAAAAAAATTAATAAATATATATGAATACAGGATATGGAGGGGCACCTTATAAAATGTGCTATTAAGTTAACAATCAATACAGATCATTTAATTTAAACCACATAAATGAGATTTAAAAAAATGAGAGAGATCATAGTGCAATATTGTCAGTATGGTAATCTTCAAAACATATTTTGATCAATATCAATATCTGCGTACCGCAGGGGTAGGCAATTAATTTCTATAGGGGGCCACATGAAAAATCTGTCTGTGTTGGAGGGCCGAACCAATGATAACTTGAACTTAATTATGCTCAATATTAATTTTCTCCCATTATAAAAAGCAGCAAATTATATATTTTTAAAAAGACGCTACTTGTAATCAGAAGTTTAAGAATATTCTGTAAATATTGATGTAAATTTATGAATTGTGGTGTAGGTCAAAGAGGACTCACCCTGGATGCCGATTTGACGGGATCTCTAAAGCACCATGAAGTTTAAGCAGGAAGTGACAGGGCAAAGCCGTCTCCCGCGGGATACACGTCATCAGGCGCTGGTTGCTATGGACCCAGGGGGCGGGGACCTCTGGCAGTGACTGCCCGTGCACTGCGGCTCTTTAGCTTGCGACTCGCGGGCAGTCACTGGGCCTCAATTGTTAAGCTGCATCGCAGGGTCTTTGAACCTAGCGATACAGCACAGTGTGGGGTGCAGGGAGCCTGTGGACGCCCATTCATTCGTAAATATGCTAATATTACGGACAACCTATTTACAACTATGGCCAACACCGAGTTACGACAGGAAGTACAAAAAACAGCAACCACAATCCCTGCGCTCCCTTAAGGTCTGCTGCCACACTAATACCCTGAACCCTCACCACAAAATGTTCAAAACACAGACATATAGGGTTAATATTGTCCACAAATGCACAGTAAAGAAAGGGGTATAAGCAATGGGCGCAAAGACCAAGGTGCACCTTGAAAAAGAATACAATTGGTATTTGAAACGCGTTGGTGGACATTAGGAGTGGGACCCGGTTACATCTGTATTCCTGGAGAGAGGAGCTCCAAAGACTGTTGATTTAAAGCGCTATAAGGAGGAGGAAGAGAGTGTGAGTATAAACTCGGGAGGTCTGAACGTACCTGCTTCAAAAACGGTGTTGCACTATTTTTCTACTATTCCTTTTCTTTACTTGGAGCGGAGACGTCTGTCGGGAGGAAAATGGGATGCACCGAAACAAAAGACTGAGAGACCATCTTTAATTGTACAATAAGGCGATTACATTTTTTGGAAAGTGTGAGTAGATTAGAGTTATTAGACCCAGCATATACCAATCTGTGATGGTATCACACTATTGTTCGGTTTTCTATTCTCCATATATACCCGGGATCTTTGCTGTATTGGAAGGTGAAAAGGTTTCCATACAAAGACATCAGAAAATAAATTGAGGATACGAATAACACACTGAGAGACTCTGAAAAGAACTTGTGATTGGGTAAAAGAACTTGTGATTGGTTGTGAAGTAGGAGCAAGAGTTTTTTGAACTGATTACTGACTTTTAAGGCAGATTTTTGGGGAACTGTATTAATCTGAGGAAGGCTCCATAACATATCCTGTACAAGACTTACCTTAGAATGAGAGACTTAACCCTTTCTGGACATTATTGGTCTTTGCGCCCATTGCTTATACTTCTTTCTTTACTGTACGACAGGAAGTAGTCTCTGGGCGCATGCACACATTGTATTTACAGTCAATATTACGCTTATGACAGGCGTAATTACACCCGCGGGTGTAGTTCTAGATCAGGCCCATACACAGTAAACTTTGTTGAAGATCCACGTATAGAGTAAAACGTGAGTAAAAGGGAAAAGAAATGAGATAACCAGACCATGTTGCATTAAAAGATAAACATTTTACTAATTAGAGATATAAAATATGCGTACCATGTAAAATAAAAAGCAATTCATTAAAAGACAAGCAATAGAAGTAGCTGCAAGAAACTCCCGTCTGAGGGCGTCCAGGTCTCAGTCTGGCTGTATGAGGGTATTATTCATCTCTTTTTGCAGTTGTCAGGCTCAGGAGAAAGTCAGATTCAAAGGTAATTATACATGAAATGGACCAACGCGTTTCATCCTCATGTATATGTATACCTTTCAGGACTTCCTCAGGGGCGATAAACCAATGATCACAAAATCCACATATATTTTTATTTTAGGATGTTACGGATTTTTTTTAGCAAGTATTATTTTATTAGCAACCATGTAAATCATATACAACTTAGTTCTATACAACAGATATTCCATAGTAAGGGGCTGTGCTTCGCTTCCGCCCACCAATGTGGGCAGGGGAAGGATGTAAATTGTACAGTAGGGGTGGGATTTGCTATTTATGAGCGGATCAGCAGCCGGACGGACCGCTGATCTGCTTGTGTGACCTAAGGCTGCCTGATGGCACCATAAATCGCACAAATATGTGCACGAGAGAGGGGAGTGACAGGGGGACTTTACTCTCCTCTCTCGTGCGGATGGACAGAACCCTGCACATATGGAAAGCATGTGGGGATCTGGATTCGGTCCACAGCTAGGATAAAATCTCTCTTCTACTGATCTATAGGCCAGGGACAGCACAGTTTCTACATGCAGGAAGACTGCTGTGTAATATAAATTACAATGATACAACCAGTCTGGTAGGGAATCTTATCCCGCACTGGTCTACATAGGTCAAATGAGCCTGTTATCAGTGTCTCTGACAGTGAAATGAGGTAACCTGATAATCAGCACACACTGAGATAAAGCACACTTCAACTGTATCAGAAAAGTCACTATCCTCTGAAGTGATTGAGGGCAGGATCGAGGACCAGGAAGGAGGGAAAAGGGGGAGCAGGCTGAAAAACAGGACACTGTAGGGTGGCCAGTAGTAATTAATTAAATACACATTCACAAAACCACTGAATTGGGATTTCCATGCATTTAAGACCTCCCCGGGAGCACTTTATAAATATATTTATTTGGGTGCGGATTTAGAACCGTATTCACAGTTAAGAGTCAGTTAGGTGCGGACCGATCTGCACCTAACTCACTCTTCCAGCCCCTAACAAGCCCCTCATTTTTAGGTACCTTATGGCACTTATGAGTGCCATAGGGCTACCTTATCTAACCGTGCAATGTCCGCACGGATGTTGCCTCTCCCCGCCTCCCCCTGCCCTACCCGACTAATCTAATTACCCCCTTCATTCCTCCCACTTCTATCTAAGCACACCCCGAGTCGCCTCTCTCTACCTTTCTACTTAAACTAGGCAATCTTCATACCTAACTGGCATGTAAGTTGCGTAAATTACCTACTACATGTGAAGTAGGTCATTCTGGCAAAATACGCACTTAAGAAGCACAAGCTTCTTAAGTGTGAATAAGGGTCTTAAACGCTATTTTTTGGGAAGGCTTACAGCTTATAGCACATTACCCCACATTACCCACAAATCTAATTAGCTGGGACCCACGTCTGAAATGGGTAGAGTCTTGGAGGGGGTGGGGGATGGACCATCTGGTATGTGTGTAGG
>WWET01000463.1:565142-575181 GCA_011038615.1 Limnodynastes dumerilii | reverse complement strand
ACCCTCTGTTTACCTCTTACGCTCTCCCTTCCACCTTAGTGTACCCTCCGTCCCTGGTTACCTCATCCTTACCTGTTTGCATGTATTTGTTCCCCTCCGGGGATCCCCCGCTTCTTGCGTGACTGTGAGAGAGTTAGCCCCTATTTGTTTGGTTTGTCCTGTTGAGTCCGGTTCGTCTCTTCCCCGTCCGTGGCGTCACGTTAACTGTTTTCCGTTGTCCGTCGCCGATCAGAATCTTCTGATCTGCCTTTCCCCCTCTTTACCTTTGCTCCTACCTTTACTTACCTATCTCCTCCTTCTGACGTTCAGCTCATCTCCCGAGTAAATCTCTCTGAGGTGGTGCCCCTGACGGATTCCTACCAGCTCCAGTCTATCCCCACCATCTGGGGCTCTAGCGAACACTCGGTCCGAAAACAGGTGGTACCCCTTGGGGAATTACTCGTCCTTTCCCTTCTACAGTTACTCTGGTCCCATTTACGGGTAATTCCGGTGTACTGTACCATTTCCACCTCTAATCCGCGGTCACCCCGGTCCACTGTCCTGGTAAACCCGGGGTACCGTAACACTATGGACCTGATTCAGAGATTGAGAATAATAGAGGAAAGTTACTCCTGGGGAAAACCATGCTTATTTCAGGGGATTTATGCAAAGCCCCACCCCCTGTCCAGCAATACTGTAATTCATAGTGGTCCAAGAGGTGGGCGGGGCTTGATGACGGAAATCAAGCCGTCCATGCCTAGTAATACTAGGGGTTACTATAATGAGAGACAGGAGGTGGGTTTATCATGCAGGAGTTTTGCCTGATCTCACAGATTACCGGAAGAGCTGCCCAATTTTTGGGAGGCTCCCGGGTATTCCCGAGAGAGCCGGCATCCCTGTACAGAAGTGGTTATCGGAACAGTGGATATAGAAAGGGAAGCAACATAACTGGAGTGGGTGTGATGGTAGTGACCGACTTGGGATGCTACCTCACCTCCTGGCCGTAAAGAGTACCACCCCCTGAACCCCTGCACCCACACCAATTTAAAGAAGGTACAGTGTACAATGGGTGTACAGGGCAATAAACATAATGATAATGGTTTAATCAGATTCTTTCTTAAACAAAGCTAACATAATAATTAGCCAATCTATGTATCTAACTATGTTGTTCAATTGACTCCCACCACATCTATTCCTTCAGTTTTCTTTCATTACAGTCCAGTGACTGAAGTGAGAATCATTCACGTCCCTATAACAAAAAACCTGCTTGACTAGAGGAAAACACAGCAAGCGTACACGAGCCACGAGCTGCTCCCCGCACAGCAGGAGAGAGCAAAGCCTAATGGAATCTTGACGGGCATCGCACTTCCTTTGCGACTGTGGACTTTGCAAGCAATTACTTTCATGAGGTGCAGAACAAAGAGGAAAATTGTATGATTTCAGAAAGGAATATCAATTTCCACTATATATAGACCACGCACCACAGCAATCTCTAGAAACGCAGCTTAGATATTAACATATTTGACAAACACAAATGATGTATAAATGTAGTGAGCTTAATAAATGTCAATAAAATTGAGCACGGAATCTATGGTCTATCCCCAAACAACCTTCCTTGTAAACCACTAGAGCTCCAACGTTGTATCAGCAAAATATGGTCTGCAGAAGTTTTCAGGCTGGCATGAAGAAAGTACATAGCTCCGCATGTCACCTACTGTGAGAGTGATGCTAAGCCAATAATTGAGTGTAGAAATATTGGACTCTAGGGGCCAGATTTACTAAGCGGCAGGGAAGAAAAAGTGGAGATGTTCCCCCATAGAAACTAATCAGATTCTAGCTAACATTTTCTAGTATGTAATAGGAAAGTGAGAGCTAGAATCTGATTAGTTGCTATGAGTAACATATCAATTCTTCCTTTCCCGCAGCCTTATAAATTTGGCCCCTGGGCTGCTCCAAAGGTTCACGCAATTCAGTGTGCATTGTGCGTGCCATAGATGCGCTTAAAAAAGTGGGGCAGGGTGTGTGCAATCCAAAAGCGCACACAATGGTGTCTCTGGATTGGAAGCAGTGGCGCAGGAAGCTCAATGAAGCTACATGTCCAAATATGTTGCACAAGTGCAGTTCAGTATAATGCTGACTGTACACAGAGGTTATGACAGGGTTGCCGACTCTCCCAGAATATCCAAGAGACTACCGAAATTTGAGAAGTTCTCCCAGTATCCCAGGAGAGCCGGCAAAGCTCCCGCAAACCCCACCAGCAATCAGTAACTATTGTAATCCCTAGCATTACTAGGGATGGGTGGGGCTTGATGATGTCATCAAGTCCCATCCATCCTCTAAAGCACTAGAGATTACATGAGTGATTGACAGCGGTGGGGCCTAATGACGTTATTTGCATAAATCATGTCATTAAGCCCGCCCCTTTTAGAAATCTATGGCTTCCCTCCAGGTTCTCCCGTGGGGGAGCTTTAAAAAGTCGGCAACCCTGTATTATGATTTGCGCAACTGCCTCGGTCAGACTGTAAATGTCATATAATAATTGCAATTGATCTAAGGCTGGTGCAAATGTTTTGATGTAAACAGTCCTTTTTTACATCTGCGTTAGGCTCTCGATTGGGTGCACTTGTTTGGGCCCAGAGGCGGCCCACGGCATAGGCCGTATAGGTGGCCGCCTATGGCCCGGGGCCCCGCACCTCCTGCTTTTTAAGTGAAAAAAAAAATTATTTTTTCTTTTTTTTCTTTTTTGCAATCCTGGCGACACTGGCCGCCAGGCTTGCACTTGTGCAGTAAAGGCCCCGCACGGGGCAGCGGCAGCAAGTACAGTGCCGCCAGGTTCATCTTCACAGAGACTGTGTAATCACATACACAGTGCCTGGACTCCTGCGTCCAGGCACTGTGTATGTGTTGCTTTGGCAACACAGTGCCGTTCAATGACATACGTATAGGTCTGACGTACTTACGAGCCTTAGCACACCAATACTGTATGATTTAGATACCTCACCCCACCTCCGAAGCGTAATTACGGGTGTTGTATGGCTGGCACGTTAATCTGCTAATTGTAGGACCATAGTAAGAGTAGTGGGAGAGATGGCCGTGAAGAAAGATTTAAGGAGAGTGTAATGAGGATAGAATATGATTGGTCAGTGGTATTTGACCTGATTCCATAGCGGATAACTGGAACATACCAAAAAAGAACTGACTGGATCAATGTGGCTGGATCTGCCCTTTAATAAACCTATGATTGGCAGCTATGATTAAACAGGAAGCAGGGCTCCAGGTGTGATTTGCATAAATCATACCCTCAAGCCACGCCCCCATGCTGCCGCATCTTGTTTCTCCAGGAAGGAGTCATTCAGCATTCCTGTATACAGATGTTCTTGACTTAAATATTGTGTTCAATCTCTTGGCTGCTTTGTACTACTGTCTAGCCCAGGAGGTAGTCCCTGTCCCCCTAGTCCTGTTACTATATATACATGCATATATTTTATACTATATATAAATATATTTATATTTAGATAAAAACTTGTTAATAAATAATAATAAATAATAAAAGCATTTCTATCATTAGGTCTCATTGCTTTATGCTGTGCTGCATACTACCATGGTCACCAGTAATCAAAGATACACTGGACGGTTTTATTGCATGCCTAGGCCCTGACAATCATTCGGTGCTGCCATTAGTATTACTGTGTTTTTGACCTTTGCGGGTTGAGCTTTAGAGTTTACACATCAGCAAACAGCAATAAATCTTGTCAGAATTAATGCAGATGTAAAACATAGTTATTACCATCTTCACTCCATAAAGGATGACCTGCTGCAAAGTTATTACAGCAACACAATTTATCCTCATTGCAAGGAAAATGAAATAACTGCTAGGGAAGAATAACACTGGTGTGAGGAAACACATTGCTGCTGATGTACTGTGGGATGAAGGCACTTGTATTCCAGGCAAGGTAGAATGGCAGGACGTGATTGATTTACTGCTATGGAAACCCAAAAGGTTAATTTGTTTGTATTTGATTCTGTTCCGGTAAAAACGTTTAGACTTAGCGGATGTAACTCTGCTGTACAACATTTGCCAGAATCTCTCACGGATGAAGAATTAGTTGGCTCAAAATATGAGGTCACTGCTGCATAAACACGAATGGCCGCTACCGTTTGACATTACTATTTTCTCGGAAAGTAATGAATAACGGAGAAGACTTTAATATAGTAAGCCAAACTTTTAATGGGAGTTTATCGCTTTTGCAAGAACTGCCTTCTGGATGAAACTCACCACCATGAAACAATATTCAATCCCTATAGAGGTTTAGTATGTGAGTGTCCCATGATAAGGTATGACAGATGAAACGCATTGGGATGGAGCACTGGATGTTACCGATGCCAGCTGCTTAAATTGCACCCAGGGTTCCTTCTTCACAAAGACACCAGACTGCTATAAATGTTCTCATTCTTGGAATCAGGACCTTTAGAGCTTTGCTCACGCACAGAATATGCCATCAGACAGGTTTTGTCATGTACCCGTAGGTACAAATATACGGATGTGGTTCTGCGGTTAGAACGGCCCTTTTTTGAAAAGCCCTTGTATACCAGTCACTTTAGAAAATTGATTCCTTCTGTCTCGCCAAAGAGAAGCAATCGATCGCCCCCGGGACGAAGCAGTAGCAGCGAATGGAAAGTATTTATCTAACCCCATCCCTTAGCCTAATCCTTACCCTAACCCTCCCCTATCATTACCCTAACCCTAACCCTAACCCTGCAGCCTGACCCTAAGATTCCCCATAGACTCCTCTGTAATACTCATCTGTCAGGTCTGATGTAGTGGGACTATGGTAGTGCGACAGGTCTGTGGTGGAAGTTTCCAAATTAATTTATGAATGAGTAAGTATTAAAAAAAATAATTTGTCATACTTACCCATTCAACAGTAAATCTTTTTAATCACTAATATTTTTGAAATAGAGACAGCTGAAAATTAACATTCTGCTGTCTGTTTTTCAAAAATAGAGTTTTCGTTGCGGAGAATGCATCCCGTATACATCATTATGCTAATGTAATTGGCTGTATGTTGGAAATATGTGTGAAAGAATGGCTTTACACAGTTCTGCTATTAAACTATCCCTGAGGGGGAAGAACTCTGGCAAGGCAGTTTCAAACCCACAATCATTGCACGAGGAACATAAGATATATGAATATTGACTGGACCCAGAGTGGTAACTGAGATAGAGTAATACAACAGCACGTGATTGGGAACAGTATCACCAAATGTCCAAATTAAACCTTATTTCTCCTTTAATATACATTCCCCAGCTTGTGGACCGTATATAAACTTAAACATCTAACGCTGATCCCCTGCTCTATGTTTATTGACTTTGTTGCCTCTGACAGATTTTGATCCATTGTGACACCTTTCTACCATTGTGAATCACTGCCACTTCCATCAACCTCTTAGATCACTGTCTGTTTAACTGTTTTACTGAACCTTTGATCTTGACCTTTTGACCATTGCCTTTCCAGTTTACCTCGTTCCCCTTGGCAACGCTAGAAGCCAATGATGGACAGCGTCAAGCAGCTCCCTCCCTATTTGCTAGGCAACTGGTGCTAGCTACTAGCTGACATGTGACATCTGCTCCTTAGGCACTTGCAGCGTAGACCGTGGCCTCTAGTGCCTCATATGTGAGAAATGTTACTAGTGGGCAGGTATATGATAAGCTGGACATATAATTGCTACAAACTATATAATAATATTGCAAAATGTATGTCATGGGTCATTTTAGCAAAACATCGACATAATGGTCCAAAAACATTTTCACCCAATAGTTCAGAATTCCTGAACAATCCGAATTCATTTTTGTAGGACCCGCCACTGACAGCTCTGGAGAGATGAGTAACCTCTCCGGGGGCTTTTAGTGTTGGGGGGGTTAGGGTTAGGCTCTTAGGAAAGGAGGGTTAAAGTTAGGACTATAGAAGGGGAAGGTTAGGATCAGGCTGTGGGGAGGGGGGTCTTAGGGTTAGGCTATAGAGAAGGGAGGGTTAAGGGGAAGGGGGAAGGGGGAAGGGAGGGTTAGGTTAAAGGAAGGGAAGGGTTAGGGTTAGAATTAGGGAAAGGGTTGGTGTTAGTATTTAGGCTTACCTCTTCGAGGCATAAGCAATCGATATCCCAGCCAGTTCGAAACTAGTTGTGAGAGAACAGGCCTCCGTTAAACCCCCTGCTCTGTCCTTAATAGAGCATAGTATAGTTTTTCTCTAAGCCAGAGATGAGTGAGGCGCTTCAAAGGCTGAAGCCATTTCCCAGGACCACAATCTTTTTGATGCAAAGTTATAGTGACAATGATAAAGTATGAGAAGAAATTTTATTCAATAAAAATAAATATAACAATGGAAATAGAAGGTAAAAACAAAACACCAAATCTGGTAAGTTGTTGCCATTATAGTACAAAGTAAGTGTAGGTATTGGAAACTGAGGTACTGTGGTGTGTCTGCTGACATGACTTTATAGGAGTCTGAGCATTCCAGTTACTGTACGCAGTATGTTTTCTATATGCGCTAAGTTCAGTCAAGCAGCCAGGTATGAGAACAGTTTTCAAAATGATCCAGGTATGGTATGGGCTGGAAGTTGAAGACATCATAGGGTTAATATGGATCCACGATCTGAGAGTGGTATAAAGGCCCTGATTCAGAGATTGAAAATTACTTCCTCTAAAATCAACATGGCTTTGCCCAGGTTTCACTTTCCTCTCTTATTTTCCATATCCGAATCAGGGCCAAAGAATGTATCTTACAGGTAAGATACTGACGTATTCAGGTCATCGAAGTCCAGAGTTCTCAATAGCAATTGCAGTGTCCATTACCATGTTGAATATTCATTCCATGACAGGAAATTATATTTCCAAAACATTTTTAAAAAATAGTTTAAAAAAAACTAGAATAATATAAAATTAGTTATAATAATAACTGATAATTTAACTATCAATACTGATGAGCCATTGTTATTGAGACCCTTATGGGTGGAGCTATTCACAGGACACACCGATTTGGTGGTACTGGACATACCCCTTTGTGGTTGTGATAGCGCTATCACAATCTGATATCTGATATTCATTTGCAAAAGTTGGCATCTATGATTTTATCACAGGGAAATCTTTTCTACTTACCTGAACTTGATTGACACTAACTTTATAATGAATTAATCAAAGCATAATTAATTAATTGCCTAATTATTAAAGAAGACACATTATTTTTTCAGTACCTCACCTCTAAAGTACATACCTCTTATGTACATAAATAAGACACACTTAAAAATCATTAACTTGTCATTTCTCTTGTGTGACATTTATTAAAGTCACAACCCTGTATTTAAAAAGCATAAACCACAAACTTTATTATTGAGAACTGACATGCATTAATTCAAAGCCTGAAATGTCAAAAAAGTAATAATTAAAATAATTTTTTGTTGCATTCAGAAACATGATGGAACTGTCATTACCACACTGCAATTTTGTATTCCCGCTAGGATCCACAACTATTGTGTCCAAATTTTAATAAAATACCATTTAAGCAGGAAACTTTTTTATGGGCTTCACAGACTCTGCATTTTATGTTGCATTAATAACTTGGATCCCTGTTGTAGATTTTAGATTGGAGACTATTGAGATTGGCACTCCAGAGAATTTAATTGTAAAGTAATTTAATATTAAGCCCTCTAAAGTGCCTTTCTGGACAGCGCTCACTTACTGATAACCAATTATTTTCCTGGCACTCCAGTGGATCATAATACCCATTACCATGACTGAAGGGCCCTTTGTTTTTCTAAACCAAATTTTAGATTGACTCATTGTATTACATGTCTGTAAGTATGACATGATAGAAGCACTAATCGTCTTTTTACATAGGAATACATGGCTAACGAACAAAAAGTTTTGAACTAATTTATTATAGCAAAACAAGTTGACAATAAAAATCACTCTAATGAGTTGATAATGAAACAGTTACTTGCATAATATAGTAGTTAAAGATTTTTACACATGGTATTGTGGGGTTACTGTCTTTTTTAGGGGAATCAGTGCCAAATGCAGGGTTTTGAAAGGTGGGATTCCAGTGCTTGTAATACATGTGAGGTATATTAGGGTTCTGGACAAGTACAGGTGGGATATATTAGGGGCTGGAAACAGAACATTTTATAACATGTGGTTTATATTAGGGTTTGGAAATGGCACACTTTATGCAATATATAATGTGTTCAGTATACTGTATAATGTGTCATTCATAGTGTTCTCATAGGGCCTGATCCAGAGCTACGATGTTATACTGAGCGCTGTAACGCTCAGCGTAACATCGGTGCTCTGGCCCAACACTCCCCCTGTGCGGGCGTATGGCCCCTTCCTTACGCCGGCTGAAGGCTACCCTAGCTTCGCCCGGCGTAAGGAAGGGGCCATACGCTCACACAGGAGCGTATGGCCTCTTAGCACGCCCCCCCACCCTCATTTACTTACCTCCTCCTGCCCACCAGCAGTAACGTGAGCGTAGGGACGCTGGAGGACGTCCCCTCCAGCATCCCTACGGCGCTACTATGGACGTTCCATAGTAACGCCGGGCAACATCTGCCCGGCGCATGCGCATTAGAGCTACGGCCGCCTTACTAGCGACGGCGGCCGTAGCTCAGGATCAGGCCCATATACACCACATCAGTGGTGGAAGTGAACATTTAGAAGTGGCGGTATGAAAATGAAGAAATAATAGAACTGAATGGAGATTACCATCTCTTCAGATAAATCAGTGGGAGAAGTAATGGTATGGCATCTGCCCCACATATATTAGAGTATAATGTGCCATTCCCAAACCCAAAACTTTACAAAAGGTGCCATCTCCCGGCCTCTAGTATACCCCACATGTGTTCCATTTCTTTTTTTAAATGTTTCTTGTGGGAGAGTTCTGGTCAACCTCAAACCGTGCCTGCGTGCATCACCAACAGAAATAAATGCCAACATTTATAAGATCCTGGACCTCCCATCTAAGTTATATTACAACCCTTATCATTAATGTTTTAGAATTTTGGAAGTGTTTTCCTTGCTTGGGGTCAAAAATCTTTTTGGGATAAAGAGGTTCTGTGGCTAATAATGTTACCCTTTGTCACTGAGTTAATAAACACTTTATTTTATTTGACATTAGGGGTGCACTCACTACTGGATCAGAAAAGTAGTGAGGTTTTGTAAAGAACTCTTCACCAATTACTCTAGGCCCTCATCAGAAAACAAACAACCCTCAAGATGCTTCAATGTCATCGCAAGGCGTCTACTCAAGTTTGTTATGGTTCCAAGCAGTGTACTAATCCGCAACTGCCACTTTATCATTTTTTTAACCATCCAATCAGAACGTAGCCGCCATTTCCAGTTTAGGTGTTTTTCGGTTCTCATGAACATGAATATTTCTTGTGGCTAAACAGTACTGGCCTAGGCTGATCACAAATACCGGTATACTCATGAAGCAAATGATGGCAGTACCAGAGGAAGGATCATTTGGCCAAATATTATCAGCTGATGGGAGTATCTTTAAAAGACAGTTAATTAAAGCAGGAGGTGTTCCGGAAAAGACCAACTAAGCCATTTTTATCTTCTATTATCATCACAAGTAAAGTAGAAATCAGCATTTTTCTAAAATATAAAAACATTCTACGGTAATTCTATTTAGAATTTCTGTTATAAAATAGAAATAAAGACCAAATAATATGTATGCCAATAATGCTAAACAGATGCACTTTTTAATAAGCAAGAAAATTTTCTACAAAGTAAATAGTGAATTACTGACGCGAAACACACAGACTGTCCGTCCTACTATTGAGTACAAATGTATCCTTCACTGAGCACTTCTACATAAGAATAGGTAACATTTCACGTTGTCATTCGCACTACAGTGACAGAGGACACAGGTAACCTGCTGCAGAGGAGAAAGAGAGAGTGCGGAGAGAGGGGGGAGGGGAGAGAGACAGAGAGAGAGAGAGAGAGGAGAAGAAAGAATGAGAGAGAGAGAATATGATATAGAGAAAGAAGGAGAATACTGAGAGAA
>WWET01000463.1:552756-565117 GCA_011038615.1 Limnodynastes dumerilii | reverse complement strand
GGTGGGGGGGGGAGAGGGGGGTGAGAGAGAGAAAGAGTACAAAGAGAGAGAGACAGAGAGGAGAGAGAGAGGAGGGAGAGAAAGAGAGGGAGAGGGGTGAGAGAGAGGGGAGGGAGAGAGACAGAGAGAGATAGAGAGACAGAGAGGTAGGGAGAGAGAGACAGAGAGGTAGGGAGAGAGAGACAGAGAGGGAGTGAGAGAGAGACAGAGCATGACCTGAACAAACGCGCATAAAATTACTACAATCTAGATCCGAACACAACTTAGAGATTTGGGGTCTGATTCACACCTAAGAAGCTAATGCTTTTCCTGTGCGTGTTATTCAGTAATCATGGAATGCACGTGTATAGTCATGCTGACTACGCAATCTATGTAGCCTTTAGGCACGTGTATAGTCATGCTGACTACGCAATCTATGTAGCCTTTAGGCATGTGGATAGACTATGTGCACTCTTTCAAGACTGCATGTAGGCTTTTCACTAAGAGTTAGCCAAGCCCTTACCGAACCATTTAAATGTCTCATACGCATAATGGGCCAGATCCTCAACTATGTACACAAGCGATTTTACGCTAGCCACTGAAGTAAAATCGCCGGTCTGTATTTACTGTGCATACGCGTGGCAGATGTTACTCCTAATGTACGTACCATCAGCGTAACTACGAATGAAGGGGCGGGGACATCCATACCTCAGCCGTAGTTACGCTTTGTAGGTGGAGGGAGGCATTTTAGTTAGACAGTATGGGCTGGGTTTGGCCGTCATGTATGTAAATCCATTATGTACGTCAGTAGTTACGCTATGAAAAGATAAGGTAGGGATGGGCAGAGTAAAACGGGCAAAGTACGTACGAGCGAGGGGAGCGCCTAGGGGAGTGCATAGTAATTACACTAGCGTAAATGTACGTAACTAGCCCGTAGATCTGGATTTACCCCAATGAGTGGACCTGCCTCAGAATTCCACATGAATTTCTGCATCCAGGAGATGCGTTACAATGCAGAGTTCCATTTACTGTGCATGCGTAGCACATACTGACAAACAATTTCCGTATGCGACATATATAAGGCGTCTGTTGTTCTTAAATTAGGATCTGACGTTATATTTTTATTCCATTCAAATAGTCAACAAAGCCATTTTCACTATACATGCAGTGCAGTGCAGTGAGGTACCGCGCACTTGAGTCTGGATTTGTGTGCATAGCTGCATTGTGCTCAGCTGTACTGTGTGCTTACAAGCTGCCATTTTTGCTTGGGATCCAGAGCTGTAGTTGCGTTTGTGTGTGCATCCCCGTATAGACCTCCCATTACTTGAAGTGTGGGTTCCTGCTAAGAACAGCCCTGTTCTCTCCTAGCCAGTTTTGAACTGGCTGGGATATCGATTGCAGGCATAGCAATCGATCTCCGAAGTACCGAACACTGTATTCCGACTAAGACTAAAAAACTAACCCCAAACCTTCCTCTAATTCTCACCCTAAAACTAACCCTCCCTTTCCCACAGCCTGACCCTATCCCTCCCTTCCCCGCAGCCTGACCCTAACCCTCCCTTCTCCCTAGCCTAATTATAATATTCCCTTCTTTATAGCCTAACCCTAAGACCTCCCCACCGCCTGACTCTAACCTTCCCTTTCTATGGCCCTAACCCTCCCTTCCTAAGAGCCTAACCCTGAGCCCCCCAACACTAAAAGTCCCCAAAGAGGGTGAATGGGTGAGTATACCAATCGGCACACTTTCAGCTGTCTCTATTTCTAAAGGCAGTTCATTGGTGCAGGGACTGCAACCGCATTATTTGTGTTGCTGTTTTTCAGAATGCCGACTGCGTTCACTTTTATGCATCACGTGGAGCAGAAGCTATCTTGTTTGCAAGATCATTTTGGAGCAGGCAAAGCATAATTTCAGCAAATAAACACAATAAGGCAGTCAATAAGGTCAGCCAGAATCTTCTCCAAAATCTTTCTCAGACCAATTAGTTTCTAAAAACCTCATTCCTTTAGTAACACACGAAAAAAGAGAGAGGATCATTTCTCATATTTGCTCATTTTCTATCTTGTATTGATTAATAATCAAGACACATCTTATAAAAATATTGACACTGACATTAGGAGCAGTAAACAGAGAGATAATGGGAGGTTTAATTGTCTCTCCACTGAGTAAACTGTCCATGATAATTAGTCGCTATTTCTTCGGAGACAACAATTCTTGTGTTGGACAGCTGTGTTCATATTAATTGTGTGCCATTTGGTAGATAATGGCTTCCAAACTGACTATATGCCAGCATATTTCTTCTTCTGCCTTCCATGTTTGACAAACATGTTTTCCCTGTTAGAAAGCAGCTATTGGTTTGGAATGAGCAAACAATATAGAAATGTATAGAAATAATATAAGATATATCAGCAATGACTTACATCTGAAAAATGAAGTAAGGATGTGAGTCGCCACTAAGAACGGCCTTTTTTCAAATCGTCATTTTTTCCATTACCCTAACCGTAACCCACCCTTCCCCGCAGCCTAACCCTAAGACTTCTCTTATAGGCTCCATCCCCTCCCCACAGCCTAACCCTAAGTTTCCCCTTTTCCCTTCCACCCCTTTCCCGCAGCCTAATCCTAAGACTACCCTCCCCTGCACTAACCTGTCCAGTTGTCAGAGCATCGGAAACCGTCAGGTCCAGTGGTGGGTCTAACTCCCTACCACCAGTGAGAAATAATAAAGTATCAACCCATAAGGAGCAAACAAGTGTATCCTACTTAATCACATGGGTTTGTGATATTCAGTAAAAGGACTGGCTCCATATGTGCTATACTAATTAGACAACAAGTAAAAAAAAAAGCCAATCTTTTTATCGGGTGTGATTTGTCATTATGATGTGTCTATTTTATCGTATACCGACAGGGCAGCAGCGACAGCAGTCTCTTTGCGACAGCTGCAAAGGAAGAATCCCTGGATAAATTGATGGGTCAAGATGTGAATGGTGCCCCACTGACATGTAAGATTTTCCCTAACCCAACCCTTACTCTAATCCTTTCCCTAAAACCTCCCCTTATATTACCCTGCCATTAATCCTCCATCTCCTGAAGTCTATCCCTAACCTTAACCCTCCATCTCCTGCAGCCTTACCCTAACCCTCCATTTTCTTCAGCCTAACCCTAACCCGTCGCTATTGAGGACGGATACTTTAGCAAAACAGGGACTTTCGCTATCAGTACCTATTACCACTGTTAACATTCACAACAAAAATATTTTTGAAAAATGATACAGCCATTCAGTTGGCGGCTGGATCATTTCTAAATAGAACCGGCAACTGCATCCCTTTACGTCACCTGTAAGAAAATATTAGTTCCTTCCACTCTGACCAGTCCCCATCCATTTTCCTGTAGCTTTCAGCCTTGTGACGGTCTGTCAAAAAATAATAAACAAATGCTGTGCAGATTGCAAAATCAACAAATTAAATACTGCTAAAAAGTTTTCTAACACCGGTCAAAGTTAAATCACAACAGTCTCCCACTAGGCTTTTCTTCCTCATAACTTATTCTGTTATGTTCCCCCACTGAGCATACATAGAATATAACAGCACAAAACACTGTAATACACCACAATTCAGCTTGTGATGAATAAATGTATACTAAGCCAGATATAATACCAGTAGATATCAAAAGGCAGAATCAGGTGATTGGGAGAGCAAGCAGCCTACTACTAACACAGGCTTTATAGAATGGTTGTGATACAAGTGCAGCCAATTTTGTTTCGTTAAGGAGGTGTTACTATGTTTACCGTGCAGCCTTTTATCCAGCGCCGCTGTGCCTTGCTTTGTTTTCTTGGCATTACTGCTATATTCTGCACACTTTGACAAATCAGGGTCTATTGAAGTGAACCAGATTAGCTGCTGGGACCGTGTAATCACAATAAGAGTTGCTGATTTCTGTTTCAAGCACAGTGCAACAGATTACACAGTGCACCCAGCTCTTGAAATAAAGAACAACATATTACAACTTATTTTGATGTGAAAAAGAAAATCAACTTTTAAACAAGTTAACCCTTTACTCAGCGGCATTAATGAGGCAGTTACTCTGTAGAAAACATAAAAAAAATATATAAAGTTAAAAATAAAGTACAGGACAATACTACAATGAGACCTTGTTTACAGGAGCTTTTGTGTCTTGTGGAGCAAGATGAAAAGACCACGGTAGCCTTCTGTTTTATGTGCTCAGGGCTACCACAAGCACATGTGTAATTGACCATTGACAGGATCCAGACTTAAGAAATGTTGGAATTTTCTGCACTCTACTCAGCACAATGGGACTGAGGGAGTGCGCACACAATTCAACCCAGTGAAGATGCACAGTTTATGGAAATACATATGTACCTGACACAGGGCGTGTCTTAGTACAGGAAGACGATGATGGTCGACACTCCACAATCTATATCCAACTATTGTATTAGTATTTAACCTTTCAAAACACAGTGCTACGGACATCAGCATATTTGTTACAAATATTTATTCTTTATTTTAAAGCTCATTTCATTCGTGACTATGGGCCTGATCCACAATTAATAACAGATAAAGAACAGATTCCATACATTAGTTTCCACAACAGAGGCTAACACACAGAATCTGCAGTGGTGTCACAAGGGGAGTGTGAGGACAGAATATCAGAGAGGTGGCGTTGCCTGACCCCATTGCCAGACTAATTGTTGAAAATACACTTTGAGGGGCCAGATTTACTAAGATGAAGGAAAGTGGAGATGTTGCCCATAGCAGCCAATCAGATTCTAGCTCTCACTTTCCTATCACATACTAGAAAATGTCAGCTAGAATCTGATTGATTGATTGATTGATTGATTGATTGATTGATTGCTATGGGCAGCATCTCCACTTTACCTTTCCCCACAGCTTAGTAAATCTGGCCCTCCACTGAAGCTGTGAATCAAGGTGTCAGCACTCTCACAGCTACAAATCACAAGAACACCAGCCAGTAGTGACAGCTATACAACATACTGGGAGAGGACACAAAGAAAACCTTTAACTCTCTTGATCCTGGAGCCTTTTATGTATAACTCCAGAACAGAAGGATCAGAGAATTTAATCCATCTAAATGGAGAGCAGAGGATATGGGGGGAATGATCTGCACAGTTAGTCCTCTAATAAGAGGACACAGAAACTTTTCCCATTGACTATATGAACGGATGTTGGTGTTTTACTTGAATGGTTTCACCAGTATTGCATACCCTCCAACATGACCCATTCCATTAGGTACAAAATACTGTGTTCCTCAGTTTCCAACTGTCAGTTACTATGGTAACCACCTTTGTTGAAGAGGCAAATAGTTTTTTAAATATCAGTTTATTCAATTAAACCAGGTGAGTGACAGTTGGAAGCTCAGGAGCGGATTATTGTACCTAATGGAATGGGTCACATTGGAGGGTCTGGTATTGGTGGAATGATTCTATCACTCTCTGGTTGTATATTTGGACTGAGGGTTAGATCGCTCTTTTGGGTTTATGTTGGACGATTTATTGCATTTAATTACTGGACTATCCTTTGACCGTTGCTTGTGACACATATAAGAGGACACAGAAATTGACCTAATTGACTATATACATGATTATTAACTCTTGCCTTGAATGATCTCTAATACATTCTGCTTGAACTGAGTGCCAGAGTATTCTTCTGACTTTGCGGTGGCCTGTCCACTACATTTAGTATATTTCCAGGATTCTCTTTTGTCTGGTATGGGGAGAGTTCTATAGGGAGGTGGAGGGCGACACCATGATTTACTAGACCGTGTGACACAAAACCTAAAGACACAAATGGGAATCTGCAATCCTAAAATCTGTACATGCAAGGGAGTGTGCTGCCCTCACACATATGGTGCAATCAGAACCCAACCTTAAATGTTCCAATGCGTAAGGGTAGGATCGTACATAAGGGATTGAGAAAACCTTTAATGTACGATCAATTTGCATTCCTATGAATGTAGGCACAGAACAGACACATAGGAGCCAGGGTTTTTTATTTCTTGTTTTGTCCTTGGCACACTGGCTGCTGGTGACTTGAAGGTGCAACCAATGTAGTTTATCCACAGAAGAGATCCCCTTGCAGACTGCTGGGACAGTCGGCATTGCACTTCTGTCCCAACAGTTTCAGCGGGACAGCATTTAAGAAAGTGGTGCCAGACTGATCTCCCTGGTCCTCCTGTGGACTGTCCGTCAGTTACCCCTCATGTCAAGCCAGTCGCCAAGTCCCAATTTCTAGTCCGCATAGCCACCCCATCAGGGAGTGACTACTGTCCTTGGCACGCATCTGATGGGGGCTCACCATCATTACAGGGCCAATGCGCAGGGAAGAATGCGAGATGGTAACGCAAGTCTGCAGGGCCCTGCCCATGTGACATCACCGATGATGTCACATAGCGGGCGGGGCCCCACTGGTGTGTCCTGGGCCCCACAAATTCTGAAGGCTGCCCTATAGCCTCCTGACAACCTGCAATGGTCAAGCCCTGAACTGCATACTTTAAACCAAAGCTATTGCCGCATCTGTGAAACTGGAGGTGACATCACTGGACTTCCTCTACCTTCGCAGCCACAGTTACGAAAATTGACTTTACTCAGTTATCTACATCCAAAGCATGTTTTTTCCCATGACGGAGAGAAGCCTGAATTTACTTATCTAAACCACAGAATTTTTTTGCATTGTATATTTCATTTTAAAACTATGCAATTTATTGCAAAATATTCTTTCTTATTTCTAATTTGAAGTCACTGGAGTCATTTGGATTACCTTGGAATTTTCCTGAGTACAGAAGCAAGGAAATCTATTAGGAAGCATTTTCCATCCATTTGTGAACAATACATTATAATTAATTGGCTTTTCTATGTAGATTCATTTATTAAAACTGTTATATTAAATATGCTTGACTTCCAAATGTGACACCATCCATTTTATAACAATTAGGGAGAAGTTAAGGGTGAAACATTACAAGCGAACCTGCATTATTTTTAATTATCTTAATT
Organism: Limnodynastes dumerilii; assembly: GCA_011038615.1. Taxonomy (NCBI): domain Eukaryota; kingdom Metazoa; phylum Chordata; class Amphibia; order Anura; family Limnodynastidae; genus Limnodynastes; species Limnodynastes dumerilii. Next base: position 558,116 of record WWET01000463.1, on the reverse strand, counting down.
GGATTCCTAATCAATATCTCTCTAAAATGTTAAAAGTTTCACATTAAGAAACAGTTCCATTACTGTTAGAACTTTATAGGAGTTCATATTAAGATAAAGATATTGCAGATGTATTAAATCTATGACAAAAATATAATACTACATACATTAGAGGCAATTTGTATCTAAAATTAATCATTTCAACTATTTCAGGCAAAAATGTGTTACTTCTACACTAAAAACTAATAACACAAATGTGAAAGGCATAGTTAAACTATAAAGATGAATTATCATGAAGAGAAACACTAAATTTATTTTGGAGTCATTTGAGCCTATTAATTAGCATCTGGTAGATTTTAAATCCATCACGTTTGTGGTATAGCTGGTTTTGTAATTGTAGAATTGTATATAATATAGGCATTTGAGGGTCTTACAAATAACAAAGATAAAGGGAACAGAATGGCAATCAAGCATGAGGGAGGATAAACACCCAGCTGATGGCAGGCACACCAAACATTAATGAAGTTAATGTTATGGGACAAATCAGTGTAGAAAGGGGGGTGGTTAGGGAAGTAGAAAGGGTGGTGGCTAGGGGGGGTATAATAGGCCTCTCCTCAGGAAGTGCAGTCTCTTCATTTAAAATTTTGCTTAGTTGTATTACTAACAAGTAATTTTATTCTCAAACAACATAGATTGGCAGTAGATTGGCCTTCAGAAATTGTTGGGCCCGAGACACATCTGCAGGGCTCCGCCCCCATGTGACATAATTGGGAACGTCACATAGGGAGCAGGGCGCCGTGGCCTCATCAGCTCCATGCCTGGGGAAGTAGTTCCGGCTGCTCCCCCCCTGATGGCAGCTCTGGTTGGCAGTAGCAGTGGGGGTGTCAGCAGCTACTGGGTGCTAGATGAGGGTGTTAAGGTATGATGCAAGATAAGCACACCCTGAAGTTAAAGCAGGAAGTCATGCCCAGTGACTGGGTCCTGGTCTGCCTCCTCGGTTCATACAGGGTGTGCAATATGAAGGTGTCTGTATCCTTATGTTGGCCATTACCTTCCAGGGCGCTGACAGCAAGGGGTGCCTGTCCTCCATGGTTCATATACATCAGCTGACTCCTCCCACCTGCTAATAGTGCCACCTGGACATATATCAAAATAACAGTCCACTTAATTCTAATCAATAAAATCCATACACCCTTTAAGCCCAAAAGTTGTATGTGTCGTTAATTCTAGGGGCCAAATTTACTAAGATGTGGGTTTGGAAAAGTGGAGATGTTGCCTATAGCAACCAGATTCTAGCTCTCACTATCTTTTTTACTTACTAGAGAATGTCAGCTAGAATCTGATTGGTTGCTATGGGCAACATCTCTACTTTTCCAACCCCGCAGCTTAGTAAATCTGGCCCTAGGAATGAAGGGTGTCAGTGACATTCAGCTGTTGGTAGTTTAATGATATCAATTGTGTAAAAGTAAATTTCCATACAGTCCTCCTTGTGAAAAATGTTCTTTTGTTTAGTGCTTAATAAATTCAATGACATTGCTTCAACGAAAAAAAATAACAAATATGTTCTGTGAACCCAAAATGAGATAAATTCCATTATTAGGATCAAATCATTATCATGAAATTCTTTGCTACAGAGAAAAAAAATGAATAAATACAAAAAAAAGAGAGGAAGAGAGACACAATAGTCCAAAGCTGCAATGGTAAGCGTGATGTGACCCATGTCAACCTTCAAATATTATTTTTCTCTACTGCCAGTAAATCAAAACATAACACCTGTCAATTTCATACCTCCACATTGCAATTCCTCCTCTAGGAACACATTTCTGCAAACTCAGTTTTGTGACCTTGGATTTTGTTTTTTTTTAATTAGTCAAACCCAGGAAGCATCTATAGCACCAAAGAGTAACAGTATGCTTTTGGGTCTACTACTATATCATCCATGGCTGGGCAACCAGTCAGAAAATTTACACTTCCCTTCCCTAGTTCAGTGGACATGGACCCTAATGGGCCAAAAGGTTGCAGTCTCTGGTCCGATGGCCCGATTTGGGAAATAGAAACAGCCGAAAGTTACTTTTCGGCTGTCTCTATTTCAAATAGGGGGCAATTTTACAATTTTTTTTTTATGAATGGGTGAATGTACTGATTGTGACCCGCCAGATTACAGCTACGGAGAGGTGAGTAGCCTCTCCAGGCCATTTTAGTTTTAGGGGTTAGGGAGTTAGGGTTAGGAGCTTAGGAATGGAGGGTTAGGGTTAGGACCATAGAAGGGGAGGGTTAGGGTTAGGCTGTGGGGAAGGGAGGGTTAGGGTAATGGAAGGGGAGTGTTAGGATTAGAATTAGGGGAAGGGTTGGGGTTAGTTTAGCCACTCACATTTCAGTGCACCGTGTTCAGTGCTCCAGGGATTGATTGCTATGCCTCTTCGAGGCATAAACAAACGATATCCCAGCCAGTTTCAAACTGGCTGGGAGAGAACGGCCCTATCGAAATAGGGTCATTTGTTGCGGAGACCCACACCCTGGGCCAAATTACCCCTGTTCAGGCCCAAATTTTTTATCTACTATTCTCCTGACTAGGACCCTCCAGACACATCCATATTACCCTACTCTGTTCTTAGACCTAAGAGAGACATAGAATTTGTTGGCAAATGAAAACCACTTGACTCATCTGTTCTGCCCATTTTTTAACCCCTGGAATCCTCAAACCCAATGCGATCATTAGTTCTTTGTAAGGATACCCTTATGTCTATCCCAAACATGGTTAAATTGCTCTACTCTATTAGCCTCTGCCACCTAAGTTGGAAGACTATTTCACTTATCTACTACCATACTGCCCTCAAATTTCTTCTGAGCCTACAGTTTCAGTGCATGAACTCATATTCTTTCTTCTCTTTCTTTGAAGAATGTTTCCCTCCTGTTACGAGAGCACGACTGAAGGTGTCTAACAGCAGCCCCTGATGGTGGGAACGGACTTGGCTGTGATCCTGTGACAGGTTGCGGGTCTGTAGATGGAGTGTAAGCCCAAAACTACTGCTAGAGAGATTACCAACAAACACTGACGAACCCCAGCCACAACCGGAGACACACAGGTGAAACACAAACCCCAACGAGACCTAACCAGAAGGCTAGGACCCACCACCTGGAACCAGTAGCAAACTGATCAAACAGAGTGAACCAGAGTCAGTACAGATAGTGATCCCTTAATATAAATGGGGTCCAGGACAAGGGAGATAAGGAGGGTGAAACACAAAGGGACAAGAAAAGTGACACCTGTACCTAGGAAAGAATGGTATTAGTTTGGGCAGCTGAGTAAAGTGATAGAACCAGACCAGGGGAAAGCAAACACTCAGGAAATGACAAGGAGGCTAGGACAACGGTGGCATATGAAGGGTCCCCGGCCAAAAAGGAGACGGAGGAAGAAGGCAAGGTAAGAAGAGAGGACTCAGGGAAGGCATACACAGCAAGGAAAGAGAACACGAGAAACACACAGCAAACCAAAGAGCACAATTCTGAAGCTGGAAACAAGGTGACTGAATACAATGCTTTAACCAGCAGTAAGTGAACCATACTGCCAGTAATATAAAGGAGCAGAGGACCAACCAGGAGGCAGCTCCATAATCCAGACCTACCTACAGTGTGCGACAAGACAAGCCTCTGCTGCTAAACAACAGTCGTGGCCTCTCTGCCGAAAGCACTTTGCACGAACGAGCCAATGCATATGTTGCATTCCGGCTGCTAGAAGACAGTCTGGTCGCTAAAATACAAAACATAGGTGTGAGCAGGATAGCTGTACAGCTATGTATGTATGGTTTCTAGCTAACACTTCCTGTACCTTGTTTTTTGTTTTTTTTTAAACTTTTTATTTATGGCATTTTCCATTTTCATTTTTTTTTTTCTTCACAAAAAAAAAGAAAAAGATATAGAAAAATTTGACAAATTGACAAATCCTATAAATAGCAATATTACAATACGTTAATGACTGCCCCAACAATGGGGTATAACATGCTAATAAACTCAATACCACTCTAACATTTATAGATGTCATTCAGGTAAAACATAAACAGCATGCTCTATACAACAGCATTGTACATTAACACTCCGCAGACAAAGTAGATTAATAAATGTTATTCAGAACATAACCTAATGGAGGGCCAACAATTGGCTGCTAGGTGAGGGGAAGGGGTTACCTATATATAGAAAAAAAGGGGATACTCAACCCAGGAGAACTGTGGGCCTGAACAGCCACCCCATGATGTCTAGACAAACCCTGATAGGATTAAAAAGATCCTGGCATGGGGGCACCATGAAATCCGTACCACGGCTCCCAGACTTTGTGAAATTTAAGGACTGTATTGTTCTGGAGACTGGTGATGTATTCCATATTAGACACGAACCATATACGGTTAATCAGTTCGTGTTGTGAAAGGGGATTGGAATTTTTCCAGTTACGAGCTATTTGTAACTTAGCAGCACTACAGATGTGAAGTACAAGCCTATCTGCGCACTTGTCAATTTCCTCAATAGGGGCGCATAAAAGCATATTAAAGGGAGTCAGATTGACAGAGCTTCCTAAAACAGCAGCAATAAGTGAACTGACCTCGGCCCAGTACGGTACAATAACGGGACACGACCACCAGACATGCAAGAATGATCCAATGTTGCCACAGCCCCTCCAACACAGGTTAGATGTCTCAGGGTATATGCGATGTATTCGATCGGGGGTCAGGTACCATCTGGTGTAAACTTTGTAAGAGGTTTCCCGAACCGCCACACTAATAGAACATTTAGCGACTCTTGTGCGAACATCCTCCCAATCCTCTGATGTCAAAGAAAGACCCAGGTCTGATTCCCATTGGGCTTCATGGATATCTACATCATTTGTTTCAGGGGCCAAACAGGAGTAATATAGTCGGGAGATTGAGCCCTGCATGTTAGGAGATTCCAAGCAAAGTCTTTCAAATTGGGTGAGTGATCTAGGAGACCCCCCTGCACCAGAGTAACTAGAGCTAATAAAATGACGCATCTGCAGATATTGGTAGAATCGCTTGTGAGAAAGATTATGCTTCTCCTGTAATTCTGAGAAAGGAATCGGTACTAAGTTATGCATAAGGTGTTGAAACTGTGTAACACCAATAGCTGTCCAAAATTTAGTAGTTTCCTTCACGTTGCCTGGGCAAAATTCTGGGTGATTCCATATGGGCGTGAGAGGAGATGGATAAGAAGATAGTTTCATGTTCCTATTTAAACGATCCCAGATATCTAGGGTGAGCATAACTGTTGGGACATTTGATATAGATGGAGGACGCAACGGAGGTGACAGCCATGAAATAGAGTTAATTGAACCAGAACCCAAAAGCGCATTCTCTAATTCGACCCACCGCTTA
>WWET01000463.1:525523-540722 GCA_011038615.1 Limnodynastes dumerilii | reverse complement strand
GGGGGGGGTGGGGGGGGGGGGGGAGGGCTAGGGTCAGACTGCGGGAGATGGTGGGTTAGGATCAGGCTAGGAAGAAGGGAGGGTCAGGCTGTGTGGAAGCGAAGGTTAGGGTAATGGAAGGGGAGGGTTAGAATTAGGGGAAGGGTTGGGGTAGTTGACAGCCTTATCTTTCGGAGCACCGCGTTCGGTGCTCCGTGGATCGATTGCTATGCTTCATTGAGGCATATGGAATTGAAATCCCAGCCAGTTCGAAACTGTCTGGGAGAAAACGGCCCTATTGAAAGCGGGGGCCCACACCTGAAGAGCCCATACCCTTAAGAAAAAATTAGTTAAGAGTGCATTTATAGAACCCAAGGTCGCCAGTAGTCTCTAAAGGCTTTTTTTAGATGTGGCAATTGTCCTATGTGCAAGGTTAACACACAATATATGTAAAATCAATTTATAGATTATTAAGCCATTCAGAGAACCCGTTGTTTTCCTGCTCTTTGTAATTGCTGACTTACCCTCTTAAATCGTCCAGTGCAGGTTAAATTAGTCATCAAATTCCGTCCACAGTATATAATAACATATCTAACCTTTGCGTTTAACACAATGAAACGAAGTGGAAAACAGGGAAGATTCAGAAATCCCAAAACTAACTTATAAATCCTTTTATGACCTTGTTTAAATACCTGAAAACAGAATCCATTGAACGCCTGTTTTTTATTGCGTCCACTGGGATACAGAAGCAGCCACACCAGATGAACATCTAAATCCATTAACAAAAAACTCAAATCCCACAGAGCTAACATCTATTCTGTTATCCCGGCTACTGTACAACAAAATATTTTACGAGCAGTCAACTTAGAGATGAGTACTACAGTTTTCAGGTCAATTAAGCCTCTAGTGCTGCTACTAATTATCTTGCTTCAGTCACCCCGTTTTAGCATTTTAAGGCCTACAGGGTACACGCAGGTCAGTGAACATTTTGCCTTGTACTTTAATACCTTAAACAATTTTCTGCTGGCTCCTGGGACTATACAATGTATTAACTGTGTAGCATTCACAAGGGAATTTGTTCATATCATAGACGGTTCTCTAGTCTCTCCTTCATCGAGGCCCAGCAACAGGGGGGGGGCAGCTGTTATGGGCCCAAAGGTTCAGAGGGGCCCCTGCTATCCACTGCTTCAGACCCTATTAAGGAGGGATGGGGGCCCCAAGAAACATGAATGTACCGGGCCCCAAAATTTACTAAGCTGCTGGTTTGTAAAAGTGGAGATGTTGCCCATAGCAACCAATCAGATTTTAGCTCTCATTTTCCTATTACATACTAGAGAATGTCAGATAGAATCTAATTGGTTGCTATCTCCACTTTCCAAACCCGCAGCTTAGTAAATCTGGCCCAAAGTGTCTCCGGAACAAAGGGCTGTATCCAGAACTACAGGTGCCTTACGGCCGCTCGAGGTCAGTATAGCCGCCATCAGAGCGGGGAGTGCACGCCCCGTGTACTCCCCCCTGGTGGGCGTAAATCTGGACAGTTATGTGTCCAGATTCCTACCCTAAAGTTTACGATCGGCTATGCAGCCTTACAGGGCTTCCCCCACCCCGTCCCCTAATTTGCGGCATGCGTAAAAGGGGGGAAAAGCCCCCTTTTCATAACAGCCGTTGGCCATAACTATAGTTATGGCCGTCAGCCCTTACACCGCCATATGAAGGTTGTGCGCATGCGCACAACCTTCAAAACAGGGGAATTACGGCCGAGCTGGGCGACCGTTGTCCTGGATACGGCCCAAAGTCCATTTTTGTCACACGCTCCTCTAGAGTACTGTAGTAGTTCTATTGCCATTTGTGTAGGGGTGTGAGCAAAATGTCATTGGGCACCTGGGCACATCCATCTAATTTTGCACCGCTGTGCATGAAGAGGTTGTCAGTTTGAGGAGTCCAGTGTTGGGAGTGACAGCCAAAATAAGCCAAGAAGCAAATCTGAACCTCACCAAGGACCGGATTCAGACCCCCGCACATTTTCCGTGTGTGCGGGGGTCTGTAAGTACGCGAGAGAGAGGGGAGTGCACACCCCCTGTCACTCCCCTCTCTCATGCGGGCTTTATGACAACTTACGCTGCCATAAGCCTGCTTTAAGTGTATTGTGCGGATCAGTTGTCCGCACGACCGCTGATGCGCTGCAGTGTGGGAGCCCCCTCCCACACTTTACACTTAGCATGCTTCCCCCTGCCCGAGCGTAACATCTGGAGGGCGCATACGCATACCTTGTGTGCGTAAGTGACCTAACGTTACTAATTCTGAATCCGGTCCCAAAACCATATTGAGTACATTTAAAGGGCCAGATCCAGACCTACGTTTCAATTACATTTCCTAGCATAGCGCACTTACGCTAGCGTATTTACTATGCACTCCCCTCGGTCGTACATAGTTTTGCCGTGTTAACTTTTCCAAGTGTAAGTCCTTACAGCTGTAACGCGCCTAAGCACGCCCCTGCTGTACGATATAAATGCCTTACCCCGCCTCTGAAGCGTAATTACGGGTGTCGTATGACTGGCACGCCCCCTTGTTCGTAGTTACGCTGTTGATAGTAGTATGTCTGTATGTTCAGAGTTACGTGTCGTAACATCTGCCATGTGCATGTGCAGTACATGCAAAATAGCGTTTTTACGTCTCCGGATAGTGTAAATACGCTAATGTACGTAGTTCTGGATCTAACCCAAAGTTTGTAAACAGAATGAGTTGAGAGGGGATGTTTTGGAGTTCATCTCTAAGTTAGAGTTTAAATGTAGATGTAAAAGATTTTTCCTAGATGCAAAAATGTTTTATTAATTTGCACCGTTTAGATTACAACATTGTTTTGGTCAGGTGCCATTTTGTCCCCTTTTGTGCCATTACTCAACCCCTAAGAGTCCAGTTCAAAATTAGGATTAGGATATAGAGCCTGATCCAAACCTATGCTGGCAGGCGTTAAAACGCCAGCCAGCAGCGTAAGATCGGCTTAAAAGCCGATCTGCGCATGAGCCGGGCAGATGTTGCCTGGCATTACTAGTGTTACTACGATGTCCCCCAGTGTTACTACGCTGAGGTTAGTGCAGGTAGGCAGGGGAGGGAGGGTAATGAGGCTAGGAGGGGGGCGTTATCGTACTAACGCCGCCGTCCAAGCGTATTTACACTCCTTCGCAGGTCTGGATCAGGCCCATAGTGCCCAGGAATGTATCTAGACTAGAGATGTGCAGGCTTGGCTCTTAGAGAACTGAGCCCATACGAACTTAGGGTTCCGATGCGGGATCCAAGCATTGCTCGGATCTTCCCTGGCGCCATCCATCTTCTGTCCTGTGCTGCGTCCTCCGTCCTTCCGCCGGCTTTTGAAAGCTTGGGTGACGTGATGTCACCCGAGCTTTTTATTTTTTTTTATTTTTGTTTTGTTTATAATAGTCTTTTTTAAAATAGGTATTACACAATTTAGGTAAATATACAGAAATTAATCTGAATAAAATCAACATATATTGTGTAATTACTAGCTGAGCAGTTTCAGCACGGTTCGGATCTCCCCTCGCGCCTCAATGACGTCATCGAGGCAAAACCTCATCATCCTGCTATCGGATCTCGCAGGGTTTTGTCATTGCTCACAGAGAACAATGCCACGGAGGAGGAAGGAGTGTGGAGGAAGGAACAAGGGAATATCAAAGGTAAGATCTGATGGGAATACTGTGGAGAAGCTGGAGGCATTATGGGCGATCTGTAGACATATGATGTAGACATATGGATTCCGGGGGTCTGGAGACATGATGGGCGATATTGGGGGGCTAGAGACATATGATGGGGGATACTAAGGGGCTGGAGACATGTGATGGGGTTACTGATGGTTTGGAGACATATGATGGGGGATTCTGGGGGGTATGGAGACATGATGGGTGATACTGCTGGGGTGCAGGCACATGATGGGGGATACTAAGGGGCTGGGGATATACAATGGGGTTACTGGGGGTTTGGCTGCGGTGCTGTGTGACAAGGTGCTGCAATGTGGGACTGTGTATTGTATAGGGGCTGTGTACTGTATAGGGGCCCTGCTATACTGTGGTTGTGCTCTGCCCATCCTCTGTGTTGAGCCACTGTCTTTTTTTGTGGACAGATTTGTGCGGCAACCATAAAGTGACTTGTGTCAGAGCTCGGATCTCCGCTCGTGCCTTGGATGACCTCACCGAGGCCGAACATCCAGATCCTATGTTTGATTATGCAGGGTTTTGGCATTCGTCAGCGGACGAAGCAGCGCAGAGGAAGGAGAGACGCAGCGAAGGTAAGTAAGATGAGTACTCGGGGGAGCTGGACACATGGTATGAAAATAATATTGTTACCTGTGAGGTCATCAAAATTAACTAGAAATTATTGTTAATGGGGTTAATAAAAATATAGGAACAATATAGAGCCAAATTATGCGATTTTAGCATTTTGTAGCAATTTTTGCAAAAAAATACAGATCCAAAACCAAATCCAAAACCAAAACACGTGGGGGCGGTTTTGGCAAAACCAAAACCAAAACACGAAGTTAATACAGATCCAAAACCAAAACCAAAACACGGGCATCAGTGAACATCTCTAATCTAGACAGTAGATTGTTTCTGGCAACTATACAGTTACCAAACAACAACAAAATAACACACCTTTGATAGAAAAGCCAAGAAAAATAACAGCTCCGCAGGATAAACGAGAAAAAGTATCAACAACTTCTATGCAGTCATGGATGTGACACTCTCCAGGCTGCCGGGTAACCTTGTTGTCACTCCTAGATCTGTGGCTAGAACAGTTCAACTATTTTAAGTGTTTTAATTGCAAAATCTGTGGTTACTGGCAAGGTTATGTCCATTTCAATAATACCACAGCCATCACATTATCATCATTTTTTGTTGTAACATCTCTACATTGTTAATGTCATGTTTGATTTGGGATTTGGTTGGACATCTTCATTCAGGGAAAATAGATGTAAAGAGACTGCAAACAAGAAATAGAAATTTTAATAACACTTTAAAGAAATAATTACATACGCCAACCGTCAAGCAAGCTAGCTAGGAAATCTGAAAAGGTCAAATATATTAGCGCCTTATTGCCATTTACATCCTGCCAATTAGAATATAAATAAAAGATTAGCCAGTAATTCTGTTTGTAGAACTGCTGATACGCCTCAGGATAGATAAGATTAAATATAGTCAGAATGTATGCATGAAACGCACTGGAAGCCAGCACAGAACAGTGGGGGCACACAAATCCCTGATAACAGCATTAGCACCGTCTACCTGAGAAATGATCTGCGTGCAAGAAAAAGCCTATGGGCTGCTCCCGAGCGGTTGCAGTCCCCACTGCGATGGGCTGCTTTTAGAAATATAGATAGCCAAAAGTTCCTTTTCAGCTGTCTCTATTTCGAATAGGCAGCCATTTTAGTATTTTTTTTATGAATGGGTGAGTATTTTGATCAACATACTCGCCCATTCATTTTCGCAGGACCCGCTGACAGTTCCGGAGAGGTGAGTAACCTCTCCGGGGACTTTTAGTGTTTTTGTGCGAGTCCCCGTAACGAATACTGTCAGCTGAAGTAGGGACAGGCGAAAGTTGCTTTCTTGTTGTTTCTATATTGAATGACAGCAGTTTTAGATTTTTTTTTACGAATGGTTGAGGATGCGATCGGCATAAACACCCATTTATTTTCGGAAGCAACGCTGCCGGAGACTGCGGGTGTGGAGGGACTTAGGGATAGGCTGCGAGGGGGGGGACTTAGAATTAGGCTGCGGAGGGGAAACTTAAGGTTAGGGAGTGGGGTTGCTTACCTTTTGGAGAACCATGTTCGGTTCTCCGGGGATCGATTGCTATGCCTCATACAGTTCGAAACTGGCTGGGAGAGAACTATCAAAATAGGGCCTTTCTTAGCGGGCACAACACCCCCACAGCGATAGGAGCAACGGCTCAAAAGGAGCAATACTGAACCTTGACAAACCATGTTGCTATATAAGGGGAGCAAATTAATTGGGGTTTATTACATGCAGGGAAAATCCTGGCTGATGTGTTTATTGCAAACAAATACTGAATAGTATTACTTTTAAAATACTAATTTATAGCTGAGCTACAAAAATATCCCCTATGAGGCTCATCATCACTTCCATTAAAGTCCTTATTTGCTTCTTTTTTCTGCTGTTGCTCCCAACTCTATATCAGCCCTTGAATGTTTGTGGGACAACTGTAATGTCATTATATTGCCAATAATATCACCTTTAAATAAAAATAATGGTCCAGACCTACATTTTTTCACCCTGAAGTTTGACCTGTTATGAGAGCTCCTTTGCAACTAGCAACTTCCAACAAGGTTCAAAAGCCCAAATGTTAGAGAACAGGGGGGCGGAGTTCTTGAAAATGGGCCATACAGTGAGCCCCTTTCCACCAGCAACGAGATCTGGGTAACCGCTGTCATCTTCTTCAATGCACACAGTGACACTGACAGCAGCTCTCTATTCTGCACCTAACTGGATCATAAGAGCCATCTTGTGGTCGGAGCTGAAGATAGAGTCTTCCTGCCAGCAATGATTGGGGGAAGGGTCTGGATACTCAGAAACCCCCCCTGCGTAGAGCATATTCTAAGATCACTAAGTAATTTGACCCATTGGCTTATGATTCTATCCCTAAAATAACCTTATTTTAATCATACACCTAAAAAACTCAGGACCCCTCCAGGATTAGGGGCCCTGAAGCTAGTTTCATGGAAGATCAGCCATTGGTCCAGATCTATACCATTTTTCATGCCTCTAACAAAAGTTTCGGATAGATTCACCTGCGCTGGGTTGCACTATCCAGATTTTAATAACTCTAATCGATAAACCATTTAATAACTCTAATCGATAAACTATAGCTTTAAGTAAATTGATAAGGAGGAGATGCCCACTTGCAAGCTCTAATCAGCTCCTCTCTTGGAAGAGCCATGATGCTTGTTTCACAAATTTGGCCATCTACAAGTCCCTTAAACAATTTTTTTACCTTACTTATTCCTGGTGTTTTCATCAATTACTGCACCTTCTGCTTCATCTGCTGCACCCCAGACTGCTTCTCCAACCCTTATTTATTGTGCAGATGCTGCTATTCACAGCTATGTTCCACATTGGTCATAATTAGCTGTTTATACTTATTGTCCTGTATTTTACTGCATGTTGTGGTAATTGGTAGATAAGTGGTCATTGTATAAGAATGTTTAGTTTCAATATAAGACATGGCAATCCCCACCTCTATGTCGGGGATACAGCCATCATAAATGAAGAGTAAGCCCCCTTCTTTATAAGTACTGACGTACGTAACTAAGTTACGCACATTAGTACTTACGCTGTTGGAACATCTGGCGTGTGCATGCGCAGATGTTCCGACACAGGGGTCTTACGCAACTGACTTGCGCAAGTCCCCTGTCGTACTTAGTTTAGGATCTGTCCCTATGACTGTAAATGTATATTATGTTTACACCTTTGCACTACACTGCAGACATTTTTAGGCACATTGGGGTAGATCCAGAACTACGTTTGCCGTACGTTTATTCGCGGAGCGTATTTTCGTGCGCGTAAATTCGCTACACTCACCTCGGCGCACCCCTTGCACGGACGTATTTTGTCAAGATACGCTTTCCAAACCCTACCTTAACTTTTTCCAATGTAACCGCAGTCATACGCACACGTACATATGGGCTGAACAAATTTACGCAGCTAAGCACGCCCATACTGTACACTTTAAATACAAACCCCGCCTACTTTACGTATTTCACACGTAATATGGACTAACATAAAATCGGCACGCCCACACGTAAGTATTTACGTGACACATACGTGAATGGCCCATACGTTCACAATTATGCTACGTTAATGTGCGTATTTTCTATGGTGCGCATGCGCACACACACACACACATACACACACACACACAATCAAGCACACAGTCATGCAGAGACAAATGTGAAAGGGTCAAAATGTCCCTCTCGTTCCTCTTTATTAAATGTAATACATAGACATCAGGAAATTTATTTGCACAGAGAATGTGGTAAAGAAGTTTAAACCCCATGTGGAAATCCTGTGCTTCTAGATGTATTTTTAGTAGAATAAAACGAGCATCAACCACTTATAGATATAAAGAATTTACGCTTTAAAACTTCTCAGGAGAAATGTAACCTGGAAAATGTATGCAGTTATTTGGATTTACCCAGAGGAGCATACACAGAAACTGGCCAGCTGAATCTGGAGGAGCATAAAAGAGAATTTACCTTTTGATCTTATTAGCGAGATCAATAATCATATTTTTTTTTGCAATGTTTAAAAAACCAATAGATGTGTGATAACTCCCAGGAGTTCATAGTATTATGCGGCCATCTAAATGTGATATCGCTGAATAGACAACTTGCATTATTTGTAGACTGAATGCAAGCAGAATAAAAAAAACTATGCCCATTGGTAAAGTCACCGACAATATTCTAGGCAAGATAGCTTCATCAGTCATGTGAATTCAGTAACCAATGGGACACCAGTGAGACTAGTAGAACAAAGGATACAGGATAGTAGACAAAAGTTGGAATATACAGCAAATAGACTTGTCCACTTTTTATACAGCACTTTTTATACTGGTAACAACTTTTTGAACTGATTTACTGGAGTGGTATCTACTCTTTCTGTATCCCCAGCCTGAGGTGCAGGGGAGAGAGAAACCAGTGAAATGATGCAACTATTATAATGTGATTTTATTGCAATGTATTGTATTATTAAGAGTAAAATGTGCTGGAAACTGGCCTGAGTACTGCCTCCTCTGACTGAGCACATGACATGATCCTCTGACTGAGCACAAGGCACAGACCTTCTGGCTGAGCACAGGACACGATCTTCTGACTGAGCACAAGGCACACACCTTCGGCTGAGCACAAGACACACACCTTCAGCTGAGCGCAAGGCACACACCTTCTGGCTGAGCACAAGGCACACACCGTCGGCTGACACAAGGCACACACCTTCTGGCTGAGCACAAGGCACACACCTTCTGGCTGAGCACAAGGCATACACCTTCGGCTGAGCACAAGGCACACACCTTCGGCGCAGCGCAAGGCACACACCTTCTGGCTGAGCACAAGGCACACACCTTCTGGCTGAGCACAAGACACACACCTTCTGGCTGAGCACAAGGCACACACCTTCTGTCTGAGCACAAGACACACACCTTCTGGCTGAGCACAAGGCATACACCTTCTGGCTGAGCACAAGACACACACCTTCTAGCTGAGCACAAGGCATACATCTTCGGCTGAGCACAAGGCACACACCTTCTGTCTGAGCACAAGACACACACCTTCTGGCTGAGCACAAGGCATACACCTTCTGGCTGAGCACAAGACACATACCTTCTAGCTGAGCACAAGGCATACACCTTCGGCTGAGCACAAGACACACACCTTCTGGCTGAGCACAAGGCACACACCTTCTGGCTGACACAAGGCTGGGTCCAGAACTCTGCAGTGGCATTCTGATAGCAAATCACCATGCAATCCTAAGTTATGCACGTGTGAGAGGAACAGGACTTATGAATCCTGACATTACCTTAAAATATACGCACCGGCCCTGCAGAAAATGGGGCTGTTGCTTAAATAAGAATCAAACATAATGGCTTAACCAAGCACCTACTATACGGGTTAAATACCGCCCACTATCTGAAAGGCTTCCTAGTGAGTGCACATGCACTGTATTGAAATGTGGATGTTTACCACACACAGATTAAGGAAAAACACCCACATTTGATCTATTATAATTAAACAGGGTATTTTTAAGAAAATAGCAAAAAAATTATCTTCAAATGAACTGAAGACTCCCATAAACCAATATCTTCAAATGAACTGAAGACTCCCATAAACCAATTGTTACTGCTTTATTTATCTATCATCCATCACAGAGAAAATAAAAAAAATAAGAATGAAAATCCATAAAATATACAATCAAAGTGAAATTTATGGCTGGCAGCTGGCAGCTCCCACCATGGGCACGGTGACTGGCAGCTGGAAAAAATAGCTTCAGACACAGACAATGACGTAATAAAACAGCAGTATTTTATGACAAACATTGAATTATAATGATTGAAATTAGATTGGTTACATTTTATGTGACAATGACAATTTTCAGAGTTGGGTTTATGTTGGTTGTCGTGGCATATTTTAAGATTTTTTTACAGTAAGCTTCTCCCAGAAAAAAGATGTGTACAAATAAATGAGACTCATTATAGGCATATTATGGGTGTATTTACACAACTCACACTACTTTACTTGTGATAAAATATCCCAACTTTATGTATATTCCATTGACAATTACTCGGCAAAATGTGTTTTCTTCAGCTGACTTTTGTTTTCTTCTGCATCTTGTACCGGATTCACACCTAAGAGTGAGTTAGCTATGGACAGATCCGCACCTAACTCACTCGTACAGCCCCTACCCCGCCCCCCGTTTTTAGGTACCTTATGGCACTTAAGTGTACCATAGGACTACCTTATCTTACGCACGGTGAATGACTCTCCCCGCTTCCCCCGGCCCTCCCCGGGTAATCTAAATCCCTTCCCCCTCCCACTTCTAACTAAACACTCCCTGGGGCGGCATAAGCACGCCTCTTTCATACTAAACTACTCCATATGTATCTGGTACATAGATTGTATAAATGTACTACTGCGCATACACAGTAGGTACAATCTTAAAAATATGCACCTAAGAAGCCGGAGTTTCTTAAGTGTGAATCCGGTCCCATGTCATAAAGTCCACCCCCACTGCGTCATACTGTGGATCCCACCACTGGAAAGCAATGGATGGAGAACGATGTTATGATTTTCTTTGTAATGCATCATTGAGACCTGCTGCCGCGTTTCACAATGCTGTGTGCCAAATGCAGACAGGTGGCCTACTCTTCAGGGAGTCTGGGAGTGTAGTAAAAATGTTGGGAGTCTCCTGAGAGAGATGGCAAGCCTGCCCTACATAGATAGATTCTAAAAACATTCATTAGACTAATGGTTCCCAAAGTGTTAGCAAAGGCATCCTAGGGGGGAAAAAACTGGGATCCAGTGTAGAGAGACAGAGGAGGGGGTCTGGAGAGACAAAGGAGGGGTCTGGAGAGACAGAGTAGGGGGTCTGGAGAGGCTTAACCAAGCACCTACTATACGGGTTAAATACCGCCCACTATCTGAAAGGCTTCCTAGTGAGTGCACATGCACTGTATTGAAATGTGGATGTTTACCACACACAGATTAAGGAAAAACACCTACATTTGATCTATTATAATTAAACAGGGTATTTTTAAGAAAATAGCAAAAAAAATTATCTTCAAATGAACTGAAGACTCCCATAAACCAATTGTTACTGCTTTATTTATCTATCATCCATCACAGAGAAAATAAAAAAAATAAGAATGAAAATCCATAAAATATACAATCAAAGTGAAATTTATGGCTGGCAGCTGGCAGCTCCCACCATGGGCACGGTGACTGGCAGCTGGAAAAAATAGCTTCAGACACAGACAATGACGTAATAAAACAGCAGTATTTTATGACAAACATTGAATTATAATGATTGAAATTAGATTGGTTACATTTTATGTGACAATGACAATTTTCAGAGTTGGGTTTATGTTGGTTGTCGTGGCATATTTTAAGATTTTTTTACAGTAAGCTTCTCCCAGAAAAAAGATGTGTACAAATAAATGAGACTCATTATAGGCATATTATGGGTGTATTTACACAACTCACGCTACTTTACTTGTGATAAAATATCCCAACTTTATGTATATTCCATTGACAATTACTCGGCAAAATGTGTTTTCTTCAGCTGACTTTTGTTTTCTTCTGCATCTTGTACCGGATTCACACCTAAGAGTGAGTTAGCTATGGACAGATCCGCACCTAACTCACTCGTACAGCCCCTACCCCGCCCCCCGTTTTTAGGTACCTTATGGCACTTAAGTGTACCATAGGACTACCTTATCTTACGCACGGTGAATGACTCTCCCCGCTTCCCCCGGCCCTCCCCGGGTAATCTAAATCCCTTCCCCCTCCCACTTCTAACTAAACACTCCCTGGGGCGGCATAAGCACGCCTCTTTCATACTAAACTACTCCATATGTATCTGGTACATAGATTGTATAAATGTACTACTGCGCATACACAGTAGGTACAATCTTAAAAATATGCACCTAAGAAGCCGGAGTTTCTTAAGTGTGAATCCGGTCCCATGTCATAAAGTCCACCCCCACTGCGTCATACTGTGGATCCCACCACTGGAAAGCAATGGATGGAGAACGATGTTATGATTTTCTTTGTAATGCATCATTGAGACCTGCTGCCGCGTTTCACAATGCTGTGTGCCAAATGCAGACAGGTGGCCTACTCTTCAGGGAGTCTGGGAGTGCAGTACAAATGTCAGGAGTCTCCTGAGAGAGATGGCAAGCCTGCCCTACATAGATAGATTCTAAAAACATTCATTAGACTAATGGTTCCCAAAGTGTTAGCAAAGGCATCCTAGGGGGGAAAAAACTGGGATCCAGTGTAGAGAGACAGAGGAGGGGGTCTGGAGAGACAAAGGAGGGGTCTGGAGAGACAGAGTAGGGGGTCTGGAGAACTGACGAACTATAGTGAGAGCTAGAATCTGATTGGTTGCTATGGGCAACATCTCCACTTTTCCAAACCCGCACCTTAGTTAATCTGGCCCTAATAGTGCCTCAAACTGAAAAAGTTTGGAAAGCACTGCATTAGACTGTGAATAGGCCTCATTTGTGTATATGCCTAATATGCTCCTACTTTTAATTGCAAAAGAACTACTGTATGAATCAGCTCCCTTACGGCATCTTTGCAGGTGCCAGTCACATTAAGGAGATGGTTTTGTAGTTGCACTGGTCAGTGTATTGAGAGGCCCATCACAGTAATCAGCTCACACATATATATTAGAAGAGGACTTGTCACCAGTGTGAAAGAAATGTCTCCACCAACAATTTTCTCACTGAGTAGACTTCATATGATGCACAACTAGCTCATTGAACTACTTAGTTATCTCTAATCCTCTTACTCCTTCATCTGTAAATACATGTATCCATGTGCAAATATAATGGAGAAAGTTATATATCTCCATATTACCTTGATTTAGACAACTATGAGATGCTGAAGGACGTGCCGTCCTCCTGCTTTGTATTACTTGTCAGAAGGAATCAATTGAAAAGCATGGACTCCAAAATAGTGCTTAACCTACTCTGAAGATCAGTCATGCATATACAAGTGGCTTCTTAATAGAGAATAGATGCTCATATGTCTGCTTAAAATGACTGCAACTGAAACGTTAAAATTTCCTAAGAAGAGACCATTCCATTTTCACATAACACAAGTGCCATCTGTAGGGCAATACAGAAATTACAGGGACCAATCGCCCAGTAGAGTATAGTTTACCATCTCTCCTGAATCCCTTACAAATGTCTGAAATTTAAAGCAACCAAAAAGTCAGAACAATGATAATGCACTTATTACACTAAGTCTAAATGGTATAGGATAAATTATGAAAGACAACTATTTACTACAGACTAGTCTGTAGAGAAATGCAATACTGTAGCAATTTATTTGGGTAGAATTTTTGTTACAATTGACCTTATGGGGATGGGGAGATTTACATCTAACAAATTAGAACTTAAGGAGTTTCAGCAAGCAACCATTCTAGCTATCATTTTCTAGAATGAGCTAAGTATTGTAAACAAAAGATACAATCTGATTGGTTGATATTTGCAATGTTCCTGATGCATGTAATAAGGACTCAGACACAAACTGATAGATAACGGTAGCCAAGTTGAACACAGCAGCAACTCAACAACAGAAACAGGAAACAGGAAACAAAATACATCCAGGTCAAATGTGAAGGCTGGCAATAGCAACCAATAACAATGCATCACTGGGTCGGACATAAGGATAAGGGGTCTGATCCAGAGTTACTCCAGATAGCCCACTTACGCACGCAAGGTACGTAAGTGCATTGATTTGACTTCAGGGTGCATGCGCCCTCAAGATGTTACGTTAGTGTTACTAACACAGGTTAGCTGACTCTCCCGGAATATCCAGGAGACTCTCAGTATCCCGGTAGAGCCGGCAAATCTCCCACAAGCCCCGACCAACTATCAATCACAATGTGATCCGTAGAGTTACTAAGGATAGGTGGGACTTGATGATGTCATCAAGCCCTGCCCATCCCATGGAACACTAGAAATTACACAAGTGACTGACAGGGGTGGGGCTTAATGACACATTTTTGCATAAATCACATCAATAAGTGCCGCCCTTGCAGTAATCTATGGAGGGAACCGGGAGGGAAGCTTTAAATATTCTGCAACCCTGTACTAATGTAACACTAACATACCTACAGAATTTTGTTCTGTATTGATGAATTTAGTTGATGTATTTCAGTAGAAATGGGCTGTGCTTCCTCTCTGCACGCCAAGGTGGGCGGGGGGAATCATTTAAATGATACAGTATGGGAGAGACTAGGGGCCTTATTCACTAAGGACGATATTTTAGTGTCAAATCGCATCGCGGGGCATCGCGGCGATATTGACGCTAATTTTTATTTTTTTTTGTCTAAATTCACTAAGGCGCGATATAGATGCGATTTTCTCAAACACAGGCGATGTGCCGCCATGTTTTTAGGGCTTAATCGCGGTGATTTTAATCAAAAATTCACCACAATTAGCCCTTTAACTAAAGGCGGCATATCGCGTGTATTAAAAAAATCCAAAGTTCTGCATGTCTGCAACGTGCAGGCATGCTGTAGTCATTGAATTACAAGGATCAGCAAAGGTGATCCTTGTAATTCTATGTTTACAGCATGTCTACACTTGTTTTATACACATAGATTAGGAGAGATGACCTCCTAAGGTAAGTGCATACACGTAGGGGGTAATGTTAGTTAGGTTTAATCATTTTTTTTACATATGTAACACTTTATTAGATTTTTTAAAGGGTTAATTTATTTGTTTAATTTTTTTTATTTTTTTTTAACACACACTACGCGCAGTTCTGCATGTCTGCAATGTGTAGACATGCTGTAAACATAGAATTACAAGGATCACCTTTGCTGATCCTTGTAATTCAATGACTACAGCATGCCTGCACGTTGCAGACATGCAGAACTTTGGATTTTTTTAATACACGCGATATGCC